>SJJU01004931.1:0-41633 GCA_012932125.1 Conopomorpha cramerella
ATACACTTCACACCTTTTAATCCCAAAGCGGGGTAGGCAGAGGCACTTGCTAAAGCAAATGCGCACGGTTCACCAAGCGTATTTAACCCAACGTGACAGGGGGTGAGCCCATCGCCGTTATAGGGTTCACACACCTTTTATCTATACTAATATTATAAAGAGGAATCATTTTTCTTTTTTTTATCACTATAGGTATACTACACGAAACATTTCTTTGTTTGTTTGTTTGAATAGGCTCCGAAACTACTGAACGGATTTTGATGATTCTTACACTAAAAGAAAGCTACGTTTTTTCAAATGAACATAGGCTACTTTGTATCACGAAATTCCAACGGGAACGTGTTGAACGGGAATGAAATGTCAAGCAAGTCGGAGAAATGCGGCCATTTTGAGAGCTCTCATTGCGTGCGCTGCCTAATTTGTCATTGTCGCTCTTTCAAATATCTCATCTCAAAATAAAAACGTTTGTATTGTCTAATGACAAAAGAAGCTGTGAACGTTGTCTATAAATGAATTTGGCATTATATAGTCATTTCACCCGTGCGAAGCCGGTGCGGGTCGCTAGTATAGATATAATAACAGAGAAACTGTTAATAATGTACATTGTACTTCCACCACTTTCATAGTGCAAACCGCCAGGATGTGGAACGACTTGCCGGAGTCTGTGTTTCCTGCGCAGTACAGTCTGAAGGTATTCAAGTCGTGGGTGAATAGGTACCTAATGAACAAGTGTGCTCCATCGTAGACCACATCGCTGCTTAACATCAGGCATGGCAGGCAGATGGTGGTCAAATGCTTGTTCATTGTGATAAAAAAAAATGGCAAAATAACGTTTCCCGGGTCGGCTAGTTTCACATACAGCTCAACTAAAGCGTACTTACAACATTTTGATAGATGCCGCCAAACTATTCGAACTGTTGGCCGTAGAATCTAATGATTTACACATTCCATCCAACTTTGTAGATATATTGTTGTGGGTTCGAAACTCGAATTAATTGTATACCATTGTAAGAGAGACAATTACATATGTAACTTGTAGAAATACGGAACAAAGAAATAACTACCTTTATGCCATAGCCCTACTTGAATATTGACTGAAGCGAATTGTGTTCAAATATTGTTATGAACAGATCCTCTAGATTTCTCCTTACATTGGTGTGTGTTCAATGTAAATAATAATATGTACAGTCGGCCAAGAATCTGCTCAGCCACCCTAAGGTTGAAACTCATATGAATGTCATTAAACATTAAGGTTAATTGTTCACTTGTCACAATATACCAACTCTACCTTATTGATGTTTTAGTGACACAGGAAGTGTCATCGAAACTGATAGACCATTTTCTTGGCCGACCGTACCTACCTATTGTGTGTGTGTGTGTGATATTTTGTCATTTGTATTTTTTTTTCGCGCACGATTGGCAACAAAAGGTAGCGAATTTATAAAAAAAAAAAAAAGGGAAACAGAATAATTGCGGAATAGTCGTTTTGCTTGCGCTTTCAGCTCGGAAATTGAAATGGGGTTTTGTGTCGAATGAACAATGACAAAATCCTTTTCAGTTGAAATTTGCAATGTTGACAAAAAAATGCTGGCAGCTTCCTCGCATAAAAGTAATACTCCAGGAAGTTATTATTTTAAAAGAAATTCATATTTTATCATTATTTAGGGAATCATGAGCAATGGAAGATGGTTGGGAAGGCCTTTTCCCAACAGTGGAAAACACCATAGTAGGTCAAGATAAAAAAATTGAGTTTCATTTATTTAATCTATGTTAAAGGTTGTCCGGTTGTACTTATGGTGATCCGACGATTTGATTAAGAAGGCGGAAAAGGAACCTTTAGGGAGGCCTATTTCCAGCAGTGGATATCATGTTCAATGATATAAATAGTGATTATCTAGGAGAGCGTCCGTGGCCTTGGCCTTACTTGCAATCATGAGTTTAGAGTTTCGTCACCGACTGAACTAGATGTGTGGATATGAGTCTCTTTTTTTTCGGAGCCTAAGTACTTACTCCACGCACCCGTGATGATACCCGCTTACCACAATCTGTGAACGGCGATAGCTCCACTCCCAATAATGTTGGATTCGAATATGATTGGTGAACTGTTGGGATTTACTTAGCAGCATGTGTCACAGTACACTTTGGGATTAAAAAGCTCGAAGCATATTTATTTATAAGTTATCTTCATACCATTCGACCGGTGTGAGGGAAAGGGCGTCCTAAAGGACCCTCAGACGTGAGGATATTAAATCATTTTTTAGGGAAAGGCGCACTGACATGATATTAAATGTTTAAAACGGGTATTATAGCGCGAAGATTAACCAAAGATAAGCATTTAGTTTACCTTCGTTGTTTGCCCGACGATTCGACACAGTTGACACACATGTGTCGTGGTCGCAAATGCTTATCTTTGGTTAATCTTCGCGCTATAATACCCGTTTTAAACATTTAATATCGTGAGGATATTAGTTATAATGTCAGTATTTCTTCACTGAGAATGTAAATACATTACTGGCCTACACCACCATTTGTCAAATACACCGTGTGTACTAAAGGGCAACTTTATTATATCATCTGACCCCGAACTAGTTGCATCCACCACAAAAAAGAGCCTCGGCTCATTAAAGCATTTGTATTTACGACGCGACGTCACATCTCGTTCATTAATTTATATGTATAAGCCCACAAACTACAATAGGCATTTCATCCACACCACTAAACCTTTTATCCACCCTACTAGATAAATAGCAAGCGAGTTTACGTATGCATATCGATACCCTAATTTGCAAACCTACTAACTCCTCTGGAGCAAATTTTACAGCAGAGACTTAAAACGTCATAATAAATTTAATTTAACGCAATAAAGAAAACCAAAAATCCCGTTGGAAATTATGCTTATTATTTATCTTAAAACACTTAAAAATCTATTTTTTTTATAACCATTGGGTTTTATAACGAAAAAAAGGAGTTGTTAGGTTTGGTTTAAGCATTAATTGAAAATAAAAGTGGAGTTATTTGTTTTTTTATTAATCTTTAAGCTTAGTACAATCGTACTAACAAATTATGTTTTATATTGAAAATAATTAATTTTCGTGTGGCAAAGCATCGTAATAGGCATGATAAAAGCGGGGCATAGATGACTTAAGTTGCTGTAGATCAGAAACATTTTTTTCGTGATTTTTCTTCTTTCGTCATATAAGTTTTTTAGATCCTCCACGCTCACGGGGACAACTTGGGTTTTCATTTGAGGTATAAGAAGTTAACCTCAAATGGACAATTTACAATAAATTTCGACATTATAGTGGCAAATTCCTCTGAATTCAGGACAACCTTCAGATTCGTTCCTTTCTTACTTTTCTTTTTCCATAACATTCAATTAATTCCCTTTCTCTCTCTGTTAAGTCTATTTTTTTTTCAATATTCCAGTCCTTTTTATCTACTTGACAACGTTTTATTCTCTTAACAAGTGGTTTATCGTCTTCGGAATCTGAACTTTCACTATATTCAACTAATCTGACCACATTGTTGAACGACGAACAAGTGATAGCTTCCTCTATACCAGGTGTAGGGTTAATGTTGATGTTCAGCTTGCATGAAGTGGTTGAAACATTATAAACTCTAGAGGGAATGTTTATATTGTCATTCAGCAAGGGTGATTTGGTAGTGTGTTCATCAACTATTGGTATTATGGCACTGTCGGTTCCTTGGGTAATTACATATGAGTTGATATTGTCCGGTGGGGGTATATATTGATCAATAGTCAATTTGAACATTGTTAGGGACATTAATATCGTCATCAAATAATAAGAAATTGTGATGTTGAGACACATCCTCGGTGCTTACTGTAGCTTTCGAGAGTTGACATTCTTTCTGGTGGTAACTCACAATGGTTTCCGTCTCAGGTTCATTCTCCGTTGCAGTAGGCTATAGTAGGCTGTGTATGGATCGGTATTGATTCTAATAGTGTAAGGTTAATTGAAGGAATGTGAGTATCGAAAGCATCAAGGGCCACATCAGAATTAGTAGCAACGGAAGTATCTTTATAGAACTTTGGGAATTGATTAGCGTGGAACAATGCATTATCAGGGTTAGTAATGTCGTTATTAGCAATATTGTTGGCATTCCTTGTTTGCACAGAAATCAACATTCTCTTAGCTCGTGCTACACTTTGACTAATGTAGGCTGAAACTTTTGACAGGTATCACTGCCTTATTGCTACGTACTAAGGTTGCGTTTGTTTCCTTACATTTGGCTTGTCATTGTAGTAGCAACTTTATACCCTCTACATAAGTAAACTGTCAAAAGTATCATTCTGTACTGTATTAGACAAACTGTAGGAGTCCCTATTCAACGATCAAAGAGAGCTACATGTTGTTGTGCATGTTTAGTTGGTGGCAATACATGATTTGAAAAACACTGCGCCAAAAAGGTACGATTTCCTGTCATCATCATGTACCTAAAATTAAGCGACACGCACATACTTAGTCTCCTACACACACATACACACTTTACGTTAAAAAAATTGACACTTCTGCACATGATTGTACAATGGACGTAGTATAATAGAGGTATAAAACTATTAGGTCCACAGTACAAAAACCATGCAACAAACATATCAACTCCAAGCATCACACCAAAATAACCATAAATAAAATCTAATACCTCCAATCCCCGTGCAAATTTTCCAAAAAACTCGTCAAAATAATGGCACAATGCTGTTTAATCATAAATACACTTAACTTAATATATCTTCTACTGATTTTAAGCTTCAAACGGTGATAAAACACAATTTAACTATTTGTTTTGCAAATATATCTTCGTGAACATGCGTACGCTTCAGTGACGCCATACAAAATAGCCGACTGCGCGGGAGATATTCGATTATTTTGTTAAAGTTGATGATTTTCGTTTCACGCGGATTTGTTTGATTTTCAAATGGCGTTTTACGCCAATATAGTTGCGAATCAAGGAGTTATTAGTATTTAAAAAAATAGAGCAAAAAATCTAGTTTCTGCCGGAATAAAATTGTATTTTTCGTGAAAAAGTGGAGTTATTAGGTTTGCAAATTAAGGTATCGATATGAAACTATATTCCCCGCCGCTTTGACCTCAAGCGCATTATTCAATGTTGAACCAAGAACCAGACAATCGCACTGTTCCAATACAAACATTGTGAGAGCAAACTGCAAGTGCAAGTGTATTAAAGTTGGTGATGTGGGCGGGCGGCGGCGCAGGGCGGGCGGCGGCACTACGGTGCCACGCTATGATTGCCTCGAAGCAAGCGGCGGAATTGGTGACCCGGAGCTATCGATACATCTCTGACCGTAGTTGGCGCTTACTCCAATTTCTGTGTTCATGTTTGCGTATTGCATTTAACTATTAAATACGGCAGATACACCTCTATAGTGATTGACTGTAGTGTATACTGTCATGGTTAGATACTTTTACAACAATTTTCAAAAATTTACACAGTCCATTGGAAAAGCAGTTTACTAATAAAATGTAACCACCAATACTTCCAAGGCAAGGTGGACTTGATGATATGCGCAACATGGATGGCAGAAGCTGACTTGATGATATGCGCAACATGGATGGCAGAAGCTGGATACGAGAAGCTGAAAACAGATTACAGTGGCGTGCATTTGGAGAGGCCCATGTCCAGCAGTGGACAAGTTTGGGCTGATGATGATGATCAATACTTTCATTAAATAACAGGTAATTAAGCATTAAGTCTGCCCAGTCTACGTACTTATATGTACTAAATCTTATATATGAAATAAATCATAATTAAAAAACTAAACTTACTAGGTATTATAATGTTTATGCCTCGCGGGAATCAGAACTTGCTCAATAATAATGGATCAGAAAAATATGAAAAGATGCGAAATTATAAGTAGATGTCGATATTAATAAAGAGCTTTTGTTTGATTGCGCGATATGAATGTACTAGCTGTGCCCCGCGGCCTTACCCCCGCGCTAACACGTTTCTGTGGGAATTACGGGATAAAGTATAACTTACGAACTAATCTGTCGTCCCAAGAAGTTTCGTTAAAATCTGTGCAGTAGTAGAACCGTTAAGAAATAACAAACTTACGTACATACTCACATGTCGTGTTTTACAAACTTGTATATTTATCTTGTACTAGTGGACTCGACAGATGTTGTCCTGTCTTAACTATATCCAGGGTGGCCTGTGCCCAGCAGTGGATGTCATTTTCTTCTTTCATAAGAACCTTCTGCTGTCATTAATAAGCACAACAAAGAAAGAATTAGCGAAATCGGTCCACCCGTTCCGGAGTTATGGAATGACAACGAAAAGTGGCTTTGATTTTTATATACAAGAAAAGCAGTGCAGCAGGAAGGACATACAACTGACAATTTATTATAACTGCAGAATAGTTGTACTTTTATTGTTATGACATAAGATCTCTTACTTACTATATTTTAAGCCCATATAATATAGTAAGTAAGTGAGATCCCTATAAAACTAAGTTTATCGGTGAGTCACAAATGGTAGCATATTCGCCATGAAAAGTCAGTTAATAAGATCCATATTCTGAAACCACCCTCAGGCAGACCTCTCATAGATCTCTGCTGAAAGTAATGTTTGTCTCGCTCTAATTGTGATTCTCTGAAAGAGACAGACTATGCTCAAGCGACATTTAAATGCTGATTGTTTCAGAATATGAGCCTTAATGACTCACAGTCTCTGTATAATTACATTACTGATATTGTATTACTTACGCGGATTAAAAAGGCCGGTCCTGACCTATTTGTGTATTATCTACTGTCTGTATTACCTAGCGCCTGAGTGTGCCTACTACGACGAGCGATTATGAGTCCTATTCTATTCGCGACAGAGTTGTAAACCAATAAATTCAGACGATTATGGCTGAAACAAAAATAAACAGTAATTATTATGTCTTGTCAAATCGATAATTGCTGTAAGACAAATGTCCGGAAATACTATTTTAGACCGAAGTTAATGTTTCTGTAGACCGTACACTTAGTAATTCAGCAGGATTAATACTTCGAAACGAAAAAAAACGACCTCCTATAAATACACGATTATGCTTTTTGTGTGAAGAGGTAATTTTATCAATACCTAGTATAAAGCACAGTCGCCTCCCGCTGTCTGTGTCCCCTGTGAATGCTTAGATCTTTAATACTACGCAACGGATTTTGATGCGGTTTTCTTCAGTAGATAGAGTGATTCTAGAGAAAGGTTTATATGTATAATACATTCATATATTACTAGATAAACAGTGTTGATAATGTATAGATATTACCGAGTGAGCTAGTAAATCTAAATATAGAAAAAAGAAACTGACTGACTGACATATCATCGCACAGCCCAAACGTCTAAACTTGGCACTTGAAATTTGGAACGGACGTAGCTTAGGTACCATAGAGGTGCACTAAGAAAGGAATTCCAGAAATTCCCTCGGGAATTAACGGGAAAATACTTTTGTATGAAAAATCTAAACCGCTCAAGTTAGACGCTTGATATTTGTGACGCAGGTACTACTAAACTACGCGAATGAAATCGCGGGGCGTCCACTAGTGATAAATAAAATAAAAAATCTAAACATTTTAGGTCTTTTATTTTTTGTGCCGGTGAATTGGCATAGGCTAAATTGTTGACATTTGCTCATTTACCGATCACCTGTATAAGAAAAAGCTAACTGTGACACTTATTTCGTACTATAAAATAATTTTATATGAATCTATGATTATTTTAAAGAGTAGGTAACCTCTATGAAGTTTCCAGGAATTCGACGCCACGAAATATTCGGTCAGTAGATCTAAAAGCATCGCTTGCTTATTCATTTCCTCCATCAGGCAACTTGCAGACTTCGATACTATCTTGAGCAAGTTACATCATAGGTTATGAAACAAGCTCGTCAAATGAGTTGTAAAAATTACTTATCCATTAGCGGAAAGTCTGTAAGTATTGTATTGTTATACAATATGTGTTGTATTGTAGACTCGAAAATAAAAAATACATTTTACGCATTCATATTTTTAGGGATTGTCTGTGGTCCAGTTGGTCGGATACTTGACTTGTAACCGAGAGGTCGCGGGTTCGAGTCCGGCTACTGGACGTGTACCAATGGGACTCTTTTTCAGAGCTACATAGGCTCTGAAAAAGAGCAACACAACCCTCGTACGGTGAAGGACAACATCGTGATGAAACCCGCACACCACAAGGTGTGTGAACCCTATAACGGAGTTGGGCTCACCCCCTGTCATGTTGGGTTAAATACGCTTGGTAAACCGTGGGCATTTGCAAGCAAGCAATTGCCTCTGCCTATCCCGCTTTGGAATAAAAAGGAGTGAAGTGTATTTTTTTTTATTTTTACATTTTACGCCTTTAATCTAAGCCCATGTTTCACCATGCGTATAGTAAAAGTAAGTACTCATTGAATTGACTTAAATTAATAAAGAGGTAAGTAGTGAGTTTAAGTTAGTTAAGCCCAATGATTATAATAAAATGAATAAAAGGAATACATGGTATGAAATTTTTTTTTTACATCCCAAGCCAGCACTTGGTTAATAAATATATTGCTACCGAGAAGAAGTATAATTTATTCTAATATAATTCCTACCCTGTGGGAAATAGGCAAAAGGTTCTTGTTGTTGTCTGAAATCAAAGTTCACATCGAAACTGGACACTGTCAAATGAAAGTAGTTTTCCCCTTTGAGAGTCAAAGGCAAAACGTGGGAAATGTGTACGTGACTGTCCTTAGTTTGTCGATTGAGGGCGGATTAGCATTGGGCGGGCGGCTGCGGCCGCACGATACGGCCTTCGGCTTTGCAAATAGCTATTAGGCTCGATGAAAAAATAATATAACTATTTTGCTCTACCTACTCTTTAAATTATTTATGAAATCTGTCGGGCTGCTCAGACTGAACAGTTAAATTAAAAACTTTAACTGACCAGGACTGGTGATGTAGAGAGAGCACCTTGAATTATGTGTTAAAACTCTTAGAACGGTAACGTAGCCGACCCACAAAAAGGTGGAACGACGGTGGGTGGTAATGGTGGCAAACCTCTCAAGAACGCGAAGCATAGAGGAGAAATTCGGATACCTTTGCTGAACAATAGAACAACTGTGACATGAAAATTCAGTATCTGGTCACCGGAAGTGCTTCGTTCTCTATCTCTATTTGACTGTACCTATAATTAGGAAAATAAGATCTGTACGGTCTAAGTCTTAACGGTCCCATCCATCATTTGCTGTCATGTTGTATCTATTGCCTAAGGCTGTAATTATTATCAAACTCCACATCCTACAGAAGTATCGTACCTACTCAACTACGACTCCCGTACGTAGAACCGATAATGTGTCGGTACCGTAAGGTTCAACAACATCTCTTCGGCACAGCTTGTCAGGCGATGCGTTGTGTTTGCACAACCTCCGGATATAACATTTAAAACGATTACAATAGTCTGTATACAAGGCACGTAATGCTCTGAATTCCACCGATATGTAAATAACGTAAATGAAAGTCGATATCCGCAATTTATTGGGCGGCGACCCCGGACGACCGGTAAATCAAATGAGAGGTGTCAAAGAGTCCTAAAAGGCCGAGTAACTGTGTTATCGCCTATTGAATAGCAGGACGTATTTTTTTCTGATGGCGGCTCCCGGCGGCAGGAAGCAATGGCACGAAACAATTTAAATAGACCCCTCCATTTTAAGAGGTCTCATCATCTGCCGCCTGACGTCCACTGCTGGACGAGGGGTCTCCCTCAATTATTACTATGATTATTTGGGGGGAAATGCCAATAATCGCCACGCTTGTAATAATAATTATCGGCAGGAGGGTTGGCGATCGCAGTGGTGTTGTGCTTAAACTCACAGAGAGCGCTGCTGCCCGTCCTCTGGAGATCCCTCGGTCGGTCGCCTCTTACGATCCCCACGACGGGAAAAGTTGGATTGAGATGGTGAATCATGTATTCTATTCGCCGTCACCACACGGCTATTATCCGTAATACATAAATATGAAATGTTTAAATAAGAAACATTTTATGAAGGATGTTTTAAGCGTTGCGCTTATCTAATGTTTGTTTTTCATTTTCTTTTCTAGCTGAAGCGCTCGTAGTCGTTAGTATTCCACTTCATTTTTTTATTTCATTTAAACGAGTGCAACACACACACACGCGCACACACACACACACTCGTACACGTGCACACAGACTCTCTCGTTAAACCGTCTCTCACTATGAGCAGGAAAAAATCAACAGCAATTGTACAAGAGAATGAGCAAAATAAAGTATTCTGCTAGCGCAGAGATAGAAAGCGCAAGTTCTTTTTATAATGTTATCTTTCATCTTTTTCAAGAAACATGATATTTAAAAGAAAATAAAAACACACTTCATATAAAGGATGCTTTCCGCCAGTAATTGCCGCTTTGAGAAATATATCGCCTCATACGTACTGACAATAAAAATAATAAAATGAGGAAAATATTTCAGCTATAAATTCATATTCCATTAACCGGCTCGTAAAGATGGCGGCATAAAAGCTCCGTTCTTTACGACGCATTAAAAATTAGAACCTACCCTCATAGAAGGAAGGAAAGCAATAGGTTTAACTAACATACCCCACTCTCGGAAGGAAAATCATTCTCTCTTGTTTTTGTGTTTCAGTTAGCATACATTCGTACTCAGGTACTGTAAACATTGGGAGTGAACTTTGAATATCTCTATCATGTTCCAGACTCGCCACATCATCACGCAGTCAGCTCGCACTACGTCTGCTTTAAAACAAATCACGAATGAACAAGTATCTACGCAAAAAAAAAACATTTGGACAAAACACGTAATTTACTACAAAATAAATAAAATGTCCTTAGTAAGCTTCGCATAAGCTGAACCTGGTGTAATTAATTAACATATGTGTTCACGATCTGAATGCACTAGACCCCTTACACCAGAACGTGACCTTTCTTCTTAGTAACTGATATTTTCTGACCTTTAACCTTACCGAACTTACTGACCTATGTAGAACGGGAACACAAAAAAAACTTGAGTTGCGAAATTAAAAAGGCATGGTCGGGATGATCAAAACGTTAAAATAAATTATGCTAAATATATTTCTTATAATACACAGCATAAAAACAACCTAAAGAGTATCCACGGTAGGGACGAAAGTGTGAAATTGAATGTATCACTGAACCCCTTAATAATGGTGACGGCGAATAGAATACATGTGTCACCACCCCAGCCCAACTTATCTCGTCTCGGGGTCTATGTGACCGAGGGAACTCTCCAGAGGACGAGCAGCAGCGCTCTCTGTGAGTTAAACCACAACACTACTGCGATCGCCAACCCAAGTCAAACGTTTCGATTATGGCATTTTCCCCCAATGGGGAAAAAACTTACGAACTAATGGCGCTAGTGTAGCTTGACCCGAAACAACACGATTGGTTAATCGATTATCACTACAATTTGCCTCATTTTCATTGGTTCATATGGGTCAAGCGTACGAAGCGTCATCTACATCCATCTTCGCGTTTTCTTTCCTATTGAAATTTGATATGAAGAGTAACTTTGGTCACCGTACCGTCTTTAGTTTCATTGCTTTTTGGGATCTAAAATACGGATCGGCTACCCCGAACCCCAGGATCTAGCTCAAATGTCATTGGGTGAACTTTGGTATATGACGAATACTGCAGGCCTTGCAAGCGCCTCATGAAAGACACGACATATAATATATACGCACTCTGATTGGATGTTATGTCACGCTTCGTGCGGCTCGGCTTGTTTCAACAAATCGCAGCGCGTTATGTCTTGTCACTTCTTTCTTGGAGCGCTAGGGGATGCAGCAGGCCTAGCACGCGCCTCAAGAAAGACATGACATAGAACAAATACGCGCTCTGATTGGCTGTTATGTCACGCTTTGTGCGACTCAGCTAGTTTCAACAAATCACAGCACGTTATATGTCTTGTCACTTATTTCTTGGAGTGCTGTGCTAGGGGGGGCTGGTGAAGATTCTCTCTCTCTAGTGACGATGCTGGAATCATATCACCAAAATATTTTGTCCACGGCATTATACAAAATTTTACGTCACGGTAAGCTTCACGGCATGTGCGTTTATGTCTGTATTTATGTATAAAATTGGGAAGCTCTTTATTAGATTTCTATAGTAGACACCTTACCCATTGCATAACCGCAAAAATACCTTTTTTATGAGAGATATTTTATCGAGTAGCTCATAAAAGGAAGACGCTTGTAAAGTGCTCTGTTTCGTCACAGATGGCGCTGTTCAGCGATAGTTTCGGTATTAAACCACGTCCAGATGTCAATGCCTAAGAAGTCTGGAACAGAACTCAAACACAAATTAGACTCTAAACTGTAGATAACTAGGTACACATTCGCTGCATTCAAAATATCGCAGATAGGTCGTAATTTCTTCTCATGTTATTGATACAGTCGCGGCGGAAGTAGTATTGTTTTTTTTTAATAAATTAAGTTGTCATATCAAAATGCCATAAAACTAACTTTATGAGTTTATCTTTGAAAAGCTGTGCTGTTTGTCCCAAATAATCGCCAATAACTTTAAATATCCATTCAACAAGTAGTTTCTTCACTAAAAAACAACATAGGCTCATACAAACACTGGTAAATAGGTACCTAATGAACAAGTGTGCTCCACATTAGACCACATCGCTGCTTAACATCAGGTATAATGGTGGTCAAACGCTTGTTCACTGTGCTTCAAAATACACACACTCATCCATACTAATAACATATATGGGAAAGATATGATGTGGTTTGTTTGTTTGCATCGAATAGGCTTCAAAACAACTGTACCTACACACATCAAAAGTGTCTAGAGATCAAGTACATTGTAGAAGATTGCAATCAAGAATACATTTTACAAAAACTTAATTCATTCGTAATTTATTCAAAGTGTGGTGATATGTCATTGATACAGGCATGGGGAATTAGGTAGGAGACCAAACCAGAAGATTAGATTTGATTTAAATAAATTAGTTTTTTTAGAGCTAAAAATGTTCTTGATCCCTAGACACTTTTGATGTGTGCAGTTTATTTATTTATTTATTTAATACTTCATTGCAACACAGTACAATAGGCGGACTTAATACTATAGTATTATCTACCAGTCAACCCCACAACATGGGAGAAAAGAGAAAGTTGCGGGTCAGTATTACAATAACAATAGTAATGAAAAACTTTAAACTTAGACTAAGTAAAATTATTTAAAGAGAAATATCAATAGATACATGTAAACACTACTGTAATACATATATACGCATATAATTTAAATTAAATGTACATACATAAATAGGATTTAATATTACATACTACATACATATAAACACACAATAAATATATAGATGGAAGACACATAGGAAGTCAGTCATTATAAGAACTTAAATAGTGCATCTTCAGGAGGTTTTTAAAAGAAGGACGGGAGGGGGCTCTTCTGACATCAGTAGGGAGGGAGTTCCAGAGTCGGACAGCAGTCACGGCAAAAGAATTTGACATGAAGCCAGATTTGTGGGTGGGGACATTAAGTAGAAGGTTGCTCGAGGAGCGAAGATTACGTGAATGATTAGATGCTACGAAGGAAAATGAGGCCTTTAGATAGTGGGGGGTTCGAGGGTCAAATAATATATTGTACAGAAGACAGAGGATTCGGACCTTTCTGCGTTCCCGCACTCGTAACCATTTGAGTTTTGCGCGGTACGATGAAATGTGGTCATACTTCCTCAAGCAGTATATGAATCTGATGCCAGTATTGAGAAGACGATCCAGTTTATTGAGGAGTTCCTAAGATCTAGGAAGCACACATCAGCATAATCGATAATGGGAAGAAGGAGGGAGTTGACTAGGGATATTTTAGTTTTCTCAGGAAGGAAGTTTTTATATCGAATTATTGAGTGGAGAGAGGCGTAAAACTTTTTGCTAACAAACTCGATATGAGCCCTCCAATCCATCCGACTGTCCATGACTAGACCTAGATTAGTGACAGTGGGAGTGAAAGCGATAGGAATGCCATTGAACAATAAACTTAAACTGGAGGGATCAATCTTTTGTATTTGTTTAGTGCTGCCAATGATTATGCCCTGGCACTTGTCAGGATTAACTGATATACCATAACTGGATGACCAATTGTAAATCTCTTCCAAATCTTTGTTTAAAAGTTCCAAAGAGCACTCAATGTCATCTGGTTTACCGGTCACATAAAGCTGCAGGTCATCAGCGTATAGATGGTAGTGAGAACGAAGATTGGGAGTTATCATATGTATAAACAATGCAAAGCAGTTATAACATTCCTTCACCTATTGAGGAGCTACATTATCCCCGAGTGACGTAGGCTATATTTTATCCCAAAATTCCTGGATCGAAAAACAACGTGAGTAACACCACGCAGTACAACTAGTGTCTCACATTTCAAGTAAATTTTATACTTATAGGTGGGAGTGAATGAATGAACACTTTATTGTATACTAAGATATTACATACATTACCGGCGCGTCTGTGGTCCATTTGGTCGGATACTTGACTTGTAAACGGGAGGGTTTGAGTCCGGCTACTGGACGTATACCAATGGGACTCTTTTTCAGAGCCTATGTACGCAAGGTACGGTGAAGGACAACATCGTGATGAAACCCGCACACCACATGGTGTGTGAACCCTATAACGGCGACGGACTCACCACCTGTCACGTTGGGTTAAATACGCTTGGTGAACTGTGGGTATTTTCTTTAGCAAGTGCCTCTGTCTACCCCGCTTTGGCATTAAAAGGCGTGAAGTGTATAAATTAACATTGATAAGACAATGGTGAGGTTACAAAAGGCGACCTTATCGCCAGTTCCCTGTTTCATTGACAGGAAAGATAAACGGTAATTAAATGGCAAGCACATACAATATGTCAGGTTACGCGGATGTACTTACTGACATAGGTAGGTACACAATAATATCCATTCAATCAATCAAAGGGAGAGAGAACTGGGGGGAGGGAGTCTTCAGAACCTTTCCGGTTGTCTGAAACTATAGAAAGAGCAAAAGGGCATCAGCATTAGGTGTAGCGTAAAATATAGGTAGTAAGTATTCATACGATTCAAAACAATATTATGCCAATCATTGGTTTCGTGCTGATAAATAGCGACCACAAATCACAGATGGAATCACTTAAACTGATTATCATTTTCGTATTGTTATAAAACCACATCACATTAATTAGTTAATATATAATTTATTTAATAAACTATAGCAATGTGTTACAAATAGGTTAAATTACAATTATAAAACACAATTAATTATTTGAGCGCGTAGGCTTCTTCAAATAAAAAATAAAATAAAAAAATAAATACACTTCACGCCTTTTAATCCCAAAGCGGGTTAGACAGAGGTACTTGCTTAGTAAGCAAATGCCCACGGTTCACCAAGCGTATTTAACCCAGCGTGACAGGGGGTGAGCCCATGGCCGTTATAGGGTTCACACACATTGTGGTGTGCGGGTTTCATCACGATGTTGTCCTTCACCGTACAAGCGTTGCGTTGCGTACATAGGCTCTGAAAAAGAGTCCCATTGGTACACGCCCAGTAGCCGGACGCGAACCGGCGACCTCCCGGTTACAAGTCAAGTATCCGACCAACTGGACCATAGACGCTCAGTATTAATTAGTATAATAATTTATTAAGTACAACACACGACATCATTTTTTAAAGTTTAAGGGCCTTACTAATAATGGTGGAATTGCTATTTCGGAGATACATAAAGCTCAACTTAACTTGTCATTTGTATGTCAAATACGGAATAACCAGTTCTTGTAGGCCTGTAATAAGCGTTGTGTAAGTGACAACGCGTTTATTGGTAAGGGGGTTAAACGGGTATTACAGCGCGTAAATTAACCAAAGATAATTTCAAACACATAGCTTACCTTCGTTGTTTTCCCTACGTTTCGACAAAGTTACATGTGCCGTGGTCGTGAGCAGACTGAATGCTTATCTTTGGTTATTTTTCGCACTATAATATTCGTTTTAAACTTTTAATAACACACAACACATCATGACGGTGGAATGACAACAAGGTAGGTATAATGCAATTATCATCCTTATGTCATGTCCACGCACTGTCGGCCACAGCTGACAGAGGCCTCCCAAAAGACGCGCCACAACGATCGGTCCTGTGCTTCTACCCGCCAACTAACGCTAGGAATGTCCATTCCAACATATATATCTTAACAGCTAAAATCAGTGGGTAGACATGCGTGCGACTGTTCTTGCATCGATGTTTCTATTTTTGGAGACGCGACCGATCTAAAGCGTTGTATTGGCAACGTTTTTCCTGGTTTCTTCTCTACTTTGTGTTTGACATAACTTAACTGAAAAGGTTGAAAATAAACACAGGTAGGTATATTTGGTACTTCTTCCTTCCTTCCTCCTTTGTCCTTCAATTTGTTTCAAAGAAAATCAGTTGAACGAGCTTGACATTTTGAGAGACACATTATAAACTGGTTTAGATAAGTCATCGGGTAGGCTATTCCGGCAGAAATTCCCACGGGAGAAACTTAGTAAACTGGAAGAGAATTCTTTGTAGCATTAAGTTCGCCTTTGTACAATTTTAGTGCAATAAAGTATTAAATAAATAAAATAAACAGCAGATCACAGCTAGCTAAGAAAAACGTGAGGTATTTTTTTAACTAATGTTCCCCTATAACATGCAATATAGAGGTAACTATGTTATATAACTAAGTACTATTTTCTGTGTCGAGTGTCAATCAGACGCTCACTATGCTACACTCAGACCAAAAACATCTAGACACGCAATCTCAAACTGACGTTTAGAATAAAAACGGCATTTTTGACCTGACGTGCGTTGCTTCTGGCACTTGCATCGGAAAACGATGCAACTCCGTAGCACACTCTCCGAAATGCACCCGATAGAAGACAGATAGGCTCGCAACCTTGCGGCGATGCTCTAGGCTTTGTAGTCGAGCATCAAAAGTATTAATGAAAATATCATCAGTTTTGGCATGGATATCATCAGTTTTCTTTGTGTAATAAAAAAACCTATTTACCTTAAAAAAATACTTTGTTTTAAAGAATCTAAAAGAACTATAAAATTTAACCTTTCGGAAGCAAGAACTATAAAACGCAACGAACTATCTTACGACGGATATTCCGGTGCCATTATATAGAGTATTGTTCACTTTATGACTAGCACTAAAATATTTGCGGCATCTGGACAGGACAAGGACTTCTATTGTGATAAGTGATACCTGATGAGCATCGGCGTGTGGCTTGCTGCTCGTAAACTGCGTGTGTGCGTGTACTTCACTGCTCATCAAGATAATTTACACTCTGCTAATTAAAAAAAAAACCTATTTTTAATGTTCGTGTTGTGCCCTTTCATTAGATACCTCACTTGAACATATTTGTATAAACTCGACTTTCAACCCCTATAACTTTTGAACAAATTATCCAATTTTCATGTAGAAGCAGATTTTAAATATACGCGCCGTGCTCTTTAATTTGATACCCCACTTTGATATATTTACTCAAGTTTTTAAATTTGATTGCTTGTTACGTAACATGGGATGAAGGCAATGTATGTGTTGTTGTAAAATATTTATTTCACTTTTATGATTGAATTTTCAAAAGTAAAGTCTATCAGTTTTGAGGACACTTCGTGTGTCACTAAAACATCAAGAAGGTAGAGTTGTTATTCTGTGACAAGTGAACTATTAACCTTAATGTCCTTCATATCAGTTTTAACTTTGGTACATTCTTGGCCGGCTCGAACAGCTGCCGACAGCAAGTTTTTTTATTCTTTTTTAAACACAATGAACAAGCGTTTAACCACCATCCTGATGTTAAGCAGCGATGTGGTCTACGATGGAGCACACATGTTCACATCCAGACTGTACTGCGTAGGAAACACAGACTCCGGCAAGTAATTCCAAATATTTTTATGTAGCCTCTGTTGTGTCCCACTGCTGAGCAAAACTCTCCCCCCACAAAGCAAATCTTTAAAAATCCTTGTTATTTCTTTTTAAGGGTTTACATAGTCTTATAGACTACCTAGTCAAATCGAGATATAACCTGATAAAGCTCCTAACCCCTTCCTTCGCCTCTTGATGAATTGATGAACAAGTAATCCTACATAACCCTCTCAGAGACACATTCCGCCCATCGACGTGATAACAATCAAACTTCTACTGTCTTAAGCTGTGTGTCCACGAAAGTGTTAATATTGAAACGGGGAATTTTGGATGGATTTTTGGAAGTTCGTTATTCTTCCACGCAAAATTTTCTTAACGGATTTCAATTAAACTTTTCATTTTAACAACGCATTCAGAATATTGTTGGGGCTGCCTCGACACTGCAGCGCATCAGGGATGTTAGCAGAGACGAAGGTCGACTGTTTCTACACTACAGTGAGGAAGAGATGCGCGTCCTTGGTGCGCCGTGTACAGGCTAGCTCCAACAAGCTTCTGAAGATGATTGCTGATCGCTTCGATTGTATGTATGTGCACCACTGCTGTAAGGTGCATCATACATACAATACATTATGGGCCTTACCAATAATGGCGGAATTGCTATTTCGAAGATACACAAAGCTCAACTTAACTTGTCAGTTGTATGTCAAATACGGAATAACCAGTTCAAATAGACCTGTAATAACAGTTGTGTTATTGGTAAGGTGGTATGTAAATAATATGTAAATTGTAATAGAACTAACTAAGTAACTAACAATAGCCTTAAGAATCATATTTATGTAACTACTAACACTATCGAGTCCTTTTTGCTCCAATAATAATTTACAATAACTTAACCCTTAACAACCCTCAACTAATATTGCCACTTGACCAACACATACTTTGAACCTTATTGAATGTCTTCACTGGAATTGTCTAATGATTTCAGCGAACTTATCAGATAATAATCACACAAGGTATGTAACACTACAGGACACATACCTATTTAAACATTAAATAATAATTTCACATTGTACTAAAAAACTAGATTGTATGATAAACATCACCCGGGTTTATGTGATGGACTCGGTAATTAGAATAACGAACGTCAATAGAGTCCAAAATCCACCAGAAAAACACCTAACCTTGCCTGATTAAGGGTTAACGCTTAGATTAAACTGCGTGTAAAAGGACCTCGAGCAATAGTCTTACAAACGTTCTTGGGCTTGTCGATTTATTTTATCAACGCCTTTAATCCCAAAGAGGGGTAGGCAGAGGAACCCGGGACCTCCCGGTTACAAGTCAAGTATCCGACCAACTGGACCACAGACGCTCTACTCAATGTTTATTATAACGATTTATAGATTTCTCCATCCCCATACAAAATGTCATCTCCCTAGGTAAAACATTTTCTATTTAATACAGAGAGAGAACAAAAATTTGTCACTCCCCCCGCATTCTTGCCAAGTATTGAGAGCCAAACAACTTTTCTAAGACCATTGCTCCGGTCATTTTTACACACAGTATTTTGTCCAGAATTTCCCACAGAAACGGTATAAATATCTTATAACACCGAAGGGTTACGTCTGGGGTAGTTCTTTAATATTTCTTACAATCTTATCTAATTTTACATTTTTCCTAAAGTTCAGATAAGCTTGCGAGGTAGAAGGTCGAGTCGTGTCGCGGAGGGCCGATGTTACGCCACTCCCCACGTCTCCCCAGCAACAGTGATTGATGGTACACTGTATTGTGCTTCAGAAAAGAAACGTTATTATTATTTCACTGATAAGTACCTACTATTTTCTTCTTGATATAATACTCGTACATTTGACGTTGAGATCCAATTAGCCAATATATATTTTTGGCCAAATTGCAGAAGAAAGAAACAATATTGGATATAAGATTGGATATTTATTACAGTAGTGTTTTAATAACAGTGTTTGGGTCTGTTAGAGGTATTGATTTAATCACGAATGGTTTGAATAGTATTTAACTGATTAATAGTCACTATCCTAACTAATCCTACTAATATTATAAACGTGAAAGTTTGTGTGTGTGGATAGATGTTTGTTACTATTTCACGCAGAAAGTACTGGACGGATTTTGATTAAACTGGGCAGTATTGTAGCTTATAAACTAGAATAACATATAGGCTATAAGGTATTTTGGTAAAACAACGTTTGCCAGGTCAGCTAGTATTAAATAAATAAATCTATATAAAAAATTATCGCTGTTCGTTAGTCTCGCTATAACTCGAGAACGGCTGGACCGATTTGGCTAATTTTGGTCTTGAATTACACGTCGTGGAAGTCCAGGGAAGGTCTAAAAGGTGTATATCTTCCAATACACGGGATACAAAAGCGACTTTCTTTGGCAAAATAAATGTTTGCCGAGATAGTAAATAATAAATATTTTAAGACATTTTTTACACATGGCCACCTGATCTCAAACTAGGATACCCTGTTCTATGTGGGTGTCAGAGACTGATACACTTACATAAATACTTTTAAATACATACAAAGATAAATATTGTCTTCTCTAATATTGTCCTATTGTATAAGTATTATAACTTTAAAAAAAAGTTAATTTTCCAATTGAAAAACATTTATAAAATTGTATGAAACTGTGTTGCAAGAATAAATAAATTTTCTTTCTATCTAAATTAATTCATCAAAGATTCATGTTTTTAGAAAAACTGCTTGTCACTTTTCAAACTTCGCTTTAGTCATCTACATTTTTAAATATCTACTACGTAATTTTCTTTTGTACTTTCTGGAAGATAAATTATAGGGTTTCGGCACCACATCAAACTTTCTTTAAACAAATCGATCACATCTATAATATTATAAAGTTGAAGAGTTTGTTTGTTTGAACGCGCTAATCTCAGAAACTACTGGTTCGAATTGAAAAAATATTTTTGTGTTTAATAATTTATCCAGGAAGGCTTTACGCTATATAACATTATTAATATTATCCCCAAATTCCCACGGGAACGAAAAACTGCGGGTAACACCGCGCAGTACAGCTAGTTCTAAATAAAGAGTTAGAAATGTACGTAGAAAGACCGACAGATTGAACATCGTATACCTTATCGCTGTTTTGTTGTCTCTACCTACCTCTAAGCATCTCCTAGCATCATCATTTCCCTGCCCTTATCCCACACTAGGTGGGGTCGGCGCAACACGTTTTCATCCATGTTGCAGTTAGATTTTTTTTTTACTAACTAGTGGACGCCCCGCGATTTCATTCGCGTAATTTCAGTTCTTCATACAAACTATAACGCTATATAGCGACGCGACCAACAGGATCGGGGTAAAAAGTATCCTATGTCTGTCTCCCGGTTCAAAGCTACCGCCCCACCAATTTTCAACCAACTAGACGGGTTGCGGACCGATGCTAAAGAGGCCCATCTCCCCCTTTGTGGTTTTCATTTTGGAGTGTTCCTTCTCCTAGACGGGTTGCAGACCAATGCTAAGGAGGCCCACCTCCCTCCTAGCATATCCTAGCACCAGTCTGAAACAGGCGTGCCGTTTTGTATGTTATAGACAATTAGCATATTGTATTCGTGTGCATCTCCCGCGACTGTACTGGCATCGACATGGGTTTGATCTGAAGGCTCATTTCCTGTGGAGCCTTAAGTCGTTGATCCAAGGTACGCAATGTAACGGACGTCTCTAGCAACGAGCCCCAACTTCGGAATTGCAATGTCTGTTGCATTATGACCGGAGCCAGTTCAATTCCAATTCCAATTAAGGAGGCTATTTCCATTCTCGATCTGCCACAAACTAGATATACCTACCAATTGGACGTTGTTACACAGAAAGGACTCAATCCACAAAAAGTTACTTCGGAGATATTGAGCTTTAAACTTGAATGCGCTATTGACCTACCATACATGTGGATTGAGTCACGGTACATAAAAAATTGTTTGTAGTGAACTTTTTTGTGTTTTTTTATTATATGATGGATATATCTTAACTTAACACCCTGGTATAGCTAACTCAATTTCGGGAAAAGTGTGGATTGAGTCCTTTCTGTGTAACTACGTCCGATTCCAGGACATCAAAGTGTTAGCTCGTGATTTGTATTGCACTAATCTATCTATTCGTCGAATGTGGTTGTGCCGGAAGCTCAGTTTGTGAAGGCTAACAATATAGGTACGTGTCTCCATTAGAGATACCTACGTATATGTATGTGTACGTTATAGTATATTTGTATGTGTAGTACAGAATCTCCTGTTATTAGAGGAAACGTTTTCTTGACGCTTTGTTGGTAAATTCATAGCTATTGTTATTTTATTCATAATAGGATTTTGTAGATATTTTTCGCACGGTCATTTTAACACTATAAAGGAACGAACACACACAAGATGTGCAGAAGGATAGTTTATAAGGATATGTTTAATGTTTTTATGTATAGTATTTATTTTCAAATAAGTTTTATTGTATTTTATTTGTATTATGGGCCGATATCTGTTTATACAGGTATATTTAGATTTCTGAAATAAAGCATTATTATTATTATTAACTCAATATTGTTCACTAGGTATATCGCGAATACAATCAAGGACAACGCATGCAACTGCGTCGAAACATCGAGTGAAATAACATACGTAAACTCGAGATCATCTTTGATTATATTCGCGTCGATATACCCGGTGAATAATTTAAATTAAATTGAGTTACGATTTTGGAATTGAAATTGTTTTACCGGGTATGTGCAAAGATAAGGTCGAACTCATTTCTATATTTTCTCAAAGTTTTGACACAGTTGCTCCCTGTTGGTCAAGAGTGCGGTGGTTGCGATATTCACTGGTTTGATAGACAGCTACCCTCAAAATATCACCGCCTCTACACAAAACACAATTGACTTCAGCTGTTCAAGATGATATTATTGCAGCTAAAAAAATATTGACTGGTTTTCATGTTGATGACCATTTATAGATATGCATTCTCTCGACTGATATCTGGGTATTTATAAATATCTATTCCTTCACGTACTATTCTGGAATAACATCGGTGTTTTGTTTGCATATATTTACGATTATTTAATGTAAATAAATGCTAAGTATATTCGTCGCAGTTTCGAAGTACTAAGTGCAGTTAGTCCAAACAGGTACCCCGAGGAATTCGTCCTAGGGTTATGCGTTCTCGGACATGTATTTCTCAGAATTTACTCTAGCGTGATTTCTTGAGGGATAACTGGTCGTAAGAAACGATTAACTCTTTAATTGTCGAAGTCTTAGTAATTTATGACATGTTGTATCCCGGCTGTGTTATCCGCAATTCATCCGATAGCCGATTCCCGTGGGAATTTCCGAATATATTACAGTTTTTTTTTTTATAATGCAAGTAGGTAATTATTTGTATACAATCCTATTTGATGTTAAGTTGGGACGTTGTCTACTAATGGAACATGCATATCTATTAAGTACCTAATTGGTACCAGCGAAAAGAAGTGGGGTGAGCTATCCTGACCCATTTCGCTTATGTGATTCCGATGTGTAAACTAGTTTCTTTAAAATCTGTTCCATAGTTTTCGTCTGAAAGAGTATAACAAACACTCATCCATTCTAACAAACTTTCCCGTTTATAATATTAGCAGGATAAACAGGGAAATCTCACAACTAGTGTCAACAACAGCAACCCTCCCTCATCCAATCGTCCGCAGCTAGATAGCTAAGTACCTACAGCTACAGGAGCCCTGTAAACTTTTCATATTATGGGAATAGAGGGAACTGCGACTGCAACTTCAGGTATAATAAGCTGGGGCATGTTGTCAACTTTAATCAAAATGGCCACGGCGTGCCCCTCCTCTGATACCCAGGTACCCACTACCGTGGACTACCGAAGCTTTCAACTACACACCTATGTATATTCAGTCAGTCGACAACTTGTATCCCGAACGGAATAGAAATAACACGAGTTGAGAACTTGCAGCAAATGTCTCAAATTGTAGTGATAATAATCTGAAAGTAGGTGATGATTCACGTTTACTTTACTTACGTACATACATACATAAGCTTTACGCCTGTCTCACAGAGGGGTAGGCAGATACTACCTGATCCTGTTATACTGGTCTTTTCGCTTCATCTACATTCATACATGACCTCCGGTTTCGAGTACTATTCACGCCACTTTCCGCCAGGACATCACCAATCTGGTCAATGTATGTCCTTCTGGGGCGACGTTATGACTTTACTTACCTATTGAATTATTTTTTTAAAATATGCCGACGGTTCAACAAGCGCCTTAAACCAACCAACCATGCGCCGATCGCCGTTCACACATCTTGCGGTATGAGGTTTTCATGACAATGTTTTCCATCATCGTATGAGTGAAATGTTTAGTTTATTGTTATTATATTTATTAAAGTCCTCACTCATGAGTGCTGGCAGAATACCAGCGTCACGGGCAACCGTGGCAATATGCTGAGTCGGCGTCTCATTTTTGCTGACAGACACAGGACCTATAGATAGGACTAGACAGGAATGCTGCATTTAACAGTGTATATCCATTGTACTGTATTGTTGTTTGCGTGTTTTTTGGCAAAAATAAATGAATGCCTAGCCTGTGTCTTAGCTCTCTCTCTAGCCGTTCTTCATCGTTATACCTAAGTGCTTACATACAAATATACAGTAGTATAACATAAAGCTTGATGAAAGTCTTTATGATTTTAAAAACAAAAGTAAACGTCCCCACAGAGTGTACCTACCCACATCAAAAGTGTCTAGGGATCAAGTACATTTTAGAAGATTGCAATCAATAATATATTTCACATAAACTGAATTCATTAATAATTTATTCAAAATGTGATAAGTCGTTGATACAGGCATGGGGAACTATGTAGGAGACCAATGCAGAATATTAGATTTGATTTAAATAAATTAGATTTTTTTTAGAGCTAAAAATGTTCTTGATCCCTAGACACTTTTGATTTGTTTATAATAAATATTAGATATGTGTAGGAAGTTTAGTTTTTTCCCCAAGAGTAATCAAACTGCTATCTAAACATCCCGATGCCGACCCCAAGTCCCAAGACGATTTATACATAAAAATACTCTCACGCCTCCAACACCTCTCCCACTTTGTCCAAGTGGCTGTGGGTAGACGGCAAATGAAAGGAAGGGAGCAAAAACGTTAGAGCGCCTAAGCTAATATTCAGGACGTTCAAATTAAATAATATTTTGAACGAAGAAATAACAAACCCTTATAAATGTTCAAGATATTTAACCAATTAATTAAGTACCTACCTATTTGGTCATCTTTTTAAACATTTCGTAGGTACCTATATTAATTCGTTAGGTTTGCTATTTTAGTCGAGAAGTAGATAGTTAAGTTGATTTAATTTAGGTAATTAATTAGTACCTAAATATATTTTTCGAAGAAGCAGTCAATTGAAAAGTTTGTGACTGAGTAGGTAGCCATGTAATTAACTTAGACTTGGAATCCCCTATAATTAATTATTCTCTGGAAAGAGTCGCCGTGGCCTAAAGGTCTAAGATAAGAATAAAAGTAGGTAATTTAGACAACTGCAAAATTCCGCAGAAGCAAGTTCCTTTTGTGAACGCGGTGAATTTCCAAAAAAAAAATATTTTAAGTTTACATTATTTATTTAATACTTTATTTTATTCTCTGTCATAACAAAAAAAGAAATAAACAGACAGGGGTATGCAAGGTGGAACCAACAGCGGCAGCGAGAGCTATCCGTAAAAAAAATATGAGATGAGTATCTAGTATTAGTCATAGTATTGTACCTATAAATGCGCAGTAGAAAATTTCCCTTGTTGGGTTTTTTTCATTGCTCGCCGTTGTACGAATTCATACTTTTAACTTCTTTAGAAAACAATTAGAAAATAATTTGATTGAATACTTGATTACTATCGCCATCTTTTGGCCAGAAGCAATAACTAGTGCTGCCATCTCTATTCGAATAGCATACAATCATATGAGGTGAAATTGTGATCGCGATGGCGCTATAGTAAAAATATTTTTTGATGTGGCAACATTTACAAACTTTCTTTGTCTTTGACAGAAATAAAAAAAATGTTTATGGTCTCAGCCTGATATTTGTGTCCAAAGAATACAAGAGTGCTGTGCCGGTGAAGAATTTTATTAGAATTAGTATGAGTAAGCTCGTTAGTCAACACTGGAACTGCTTTTAGATATGAATAAAACTGTGCGGCTTACAGTTTCCTTGTTAGTGTTTCGGCTAGTTATGAAATAATGAATTACAGTCAAACTGCAGTGACGTCTCTTCTGGCAACCTTGAGTAATATCATGAGAAAAAGTGTTATTTGAAAATATTGGACGGAGTATTTTCATTGTTTAGTTGTTGGGACAGTAAGTTTACTACGGTGTTGTGCGCAACATTATTTTGCCATCGACTGTGCGCGTTTGTGATGTCGGGTGGAAGGAGTATTGATAAGGAGCGTAAGTCTCCTCGGGAGAGTGGGGAAGATTCCGAAGATGAGAGTGAAATCCTGGAAGAGAGTCCCTGTGGCCGCTGGCTCAAGCGCCGAGAGGAGGTAAGTGACACTATCAACACAAATCTCAACAATTTCTTCCACACTTATTATCATTGTTTCCCTTCATTTGATCATCAGCTGATCTCGAAGGTTAGATTGACTGTAAATAAATTCGACGCAATTTATCATTGCCACAAAGGTATCATTGTTCATAATTTTTACCTTTGTTTATAAATAATCTCTGCTATTCCATCCATCCAAACCAATAATTGTTACAATACAAATGTTGATATTTATATCTATTTTGGTTTTCTTATTAGATTGTTACTAAGGTTATTTTTCCAAATTGAATTGCATTATTTTGAGCCCAAATTGAGTTCAATAATATTCAGAAGACTATTCTTCTAATGTGTTATTAGGATTGGGGGGTTCTACTGTAATAATTTTAAGTTTGTCATGGTCTAGTCCATTTGCTGGCACTTGCATACAACAATTCTAAATGAAATGTACATTTACCCACACTGTGTTAACGCTACATATGAGGTGTATTTTGTTCTACATATAATAATATGTTCCAGAATTTTTTTAGATCTACATATGTTTTAAATTTTAATTAATCATTTACTTAGTTTTAACTAGGCACTATTTTATCTGCCTTGTTTATTATTTGGTCCCTTGGAACTTATATCAGGACAATATGGTAAAGACAAAGCGCATCTAGCACAAAAAATTGCTGGCTGCTTTCATTTCATTCAAGGTCTCCAAAATTCGTCAAATTAACAGGTTCAGGGACACATCCAGTCAGTTGACGTGAGAACTCCTATTATCCTAATTTGACGATGAACATGTTAACTTGCTTTGGGTTAATATGAGCAAATAGTAAGGGTTCTTAGGTAGTGCAGCCGGTCACCCAGTAATTGGGTTCACTGCCAGCATCAAGATATTTTACATTACCTTAGAGCAATGAACTTCCATCTTTATCTTTGAATATAAATGTTATAACTTCGATAACTAGTTATTTGTCTAGTCGCTTCTAACTAACATTATACACTTATTTACATGCATTTTGGTTCTCATCTCACCGCAATGCACACCAGAACTTGTAGACCAGGTTCTTTGCAAAGTTAATTATAGAGCAGACAATGTATTATCTTTACGCAGAAGTCTTGTTAGCCCATTTTGTGACAAGACTGTGACACTTCACGCCATTTAGTCCCAAAGTGGGGAAATAGAGGCACTTTCTTAGCAAATGCCCATGCTTCACATAGTATATTTAACCCAATTGTAAAATTATTCCTAACTATTATTGTAACATCAGAATTACCCGCAACTTTCTTTTTTCTCCCATGTTGTGGGGTTGACTGGTAGGTAATACTATGGCATTAAGTTCGCCTATTGTACTGTGTTGCAATGAACTATTAAATAAAAAATACAATTATTGATTAATTCAAGCATTTTTGTTGACAATTATTGATTTTCTTCATTCATCAGTAAGTATAGTTATTATCTACGACAATAATCAATGCACCCACTAAAACAGCACAAATTGTAGTACAGAAGGAGTTATTGTGCATATTCATCTACCTATGTATATATGGATTACAATTATCTGGAATTGCTACTTTCTCCTGCGAGTGGGGTTCACTGACCGACGTCGTCAGGCGCAATTCGGCACTTGCGCAACCCACTGTCACTTTCCATACCGTCTATACGCCGTCTGACGGAAAGGTGTCAGTGGTGCTACAGCGTGAGCTGGTGACGTCATGGCCAATTAACACTCCACCCGACCGGGTGCGAAATAATGGTTACCTAACTCGTGAATCTTACACTGGGCACTGTTTGAAAAAAGTATGACATCCCAATTTTTTTTAATGCCCTATTCAGATAGAATATACCCATTCCACGACGATGAAGAATAAGTCATTTCATTTCGGTGGCACAGATTAATGTGGCGTCAGTAACGAGTTATAATTCTATTTTATTACTTTCCTCGAATTAAATTCTATATAGTAAGTACCCCAAATAAGTTACCCACCGCTCTCAGGTTACCAGATTTCGGTAGCTCCGTCGTCTTTCTATCGGTGATTAGTGTGGTCTAGTACCTGTTATAGAAACTTCTGCATTGTAATAATACAATTAGAATAAGGTCAATGCTATTCAAGTTTAATGAAACAATTGTGATGCAAATAATTGTGGAGCGCGCACGTTCGGCCGGTCCTAAACGACAAATTATTGGGGAAGTTGGAACATTCAGTTTGACAAGACCAGCTCCATAGCTGCTAGCCAGTGCCTAAATTGATTATCACTTCCTATAAGATCAGATATTTAAGGAACTTTAACTTCAACACTCAATAATGAATTCCGGCAACACAAAAACGAAAAAGTGATTTGTTGTCTCTGCCCACGTCCTTGAGTCAGGGCCCATACTAAGATCGCTTAAATTCAATAACCATTATTTAAAATCAATATAAAACACATTAGGTGTGTGTTGTAGCTTTTGTAATGAAACAATTGAATATGTCGGCTACCTAGCGAACTAGTCACCTACTGTTACAAAAAGCTCTTAAGCAGCGGAGGCTCCAAAATGAATCACTGTCCTATATTTTACCCGTTCGATTTTTAACAGATGCACGCAATTGTAGCCCGTATCTCCGTGAACATAGGATCGAAACGCTGTTAAATCTAGTGAAGCTTTTCGGCGGCCAGCTTTCTTTGCTTCGAGGAAGGTCAGTTACCGCGCGGTCATTAGACTCAATGAAGTTTTTTTTTTTTGTCGAATATTCTTCAGCGAAAGTGAAACGTCGTCGGCTCTGTAATAATAGGCAGGTAAGGCGCATTATAGGTCCGTTAGAAAAAGAAAGTTGAATTTACTAGTTTTTTTTTATTTCGGCTGTAACTTTTAGAAGTGAAAGTCTGCCATTGAAGGATTTCTAGCTCTCCTTGAGCAGCTGTGAACTTTGTACCCTTCTATTTTAAATATGTGAAAAGGGTAATGTGCAATTATTTAAATAATTTCGTCCTTAAATTATGGATAAATAAAAATAAGTCGAGTTATCCTCCCTGACGCTATAACTCCAGAACGCACGAACCGATTTCCACGGTTTTGCATTCGTTGGAAAGGTCTCGGGCTCCGTGAGGTTTGTAGCAAAGAAAATTCAGGAAAAAATCAACAGAAGAGCGGGAAAACGAAACAAAGCTGGTGGCGAAACGGAGTTCGCCGTGTTTGCTAGTTATGGATAAATCTCAAAAAGATGTAACTATTTCAATAATTTAGTACCTATTATAAATACTGCCGTTTGTAATATTACTAAACTAAATTGTATTACTCGTATTATCAGAAGTTGTGGAGAAACTAGAAGCTGATGCAGTGTCCACGCAACTTTGTATTTTATTACCAAGTATTTACCAACGCACTAAGTAACTTGAGGAAAAGTACTAACACAACTTTTTGTGTTCATAATACGTAATATTTATCTCATACACTTACCGAGTAGAAAAGCAGCATTGATTTGACATAATTATGACATAATGTGACCCCAAGAAGTTGTTGTAAGAACCTACAAAAACTCTCACCCATTAGCGTGCGAGATTTTGAGCTCCCGTTTTTAGTCGTGCTGTTCCAGACGTCACTATTAAACGATTATCCCCTCAAAGGTCTTCATGGAAAATCATGTGATGTACAACTTGTGCTGTTTTGAAAAAAATGATTTCCTTCCTTGAGAAATTTGATTGATTTAGAAAATTGACTTCTAGATTAACTAATTGAAAACGTTTCTTAACACAAATGTTCCTAGAATAAAAATGGAATGTCCTAAAAAAATAAAAGTTCTGCAATACAAGAATGTAATGAGCAAAAACACAATTATCGATGTTTCCGTGAGACTCGACGGCTTTTCTTAATTCATTCTCAAGGTATTGACTAGACGGGTACTAGACGCGGCATTGCGTCTGCGCAAGTACGAGCAACAAAAGGACTTGGAGTTAAAAGAACCACGTACATTGACCCGTCCGTTGGCGGTTTCGCTTTGCTCTGATATTGCCACTTGTGACTATTTCCAGTGACTCGGCCTCGGCAAGTTTACTGAATGAAATCTGAATTCTATTGTGCGGATATCGAAGCGAAGCCAATATTCCACATTGTCGCTTACACGGCTTCGATTTTAGTTTTACTTCTCAGTATTTCAGCATTGTACGCCTACTCCAGGAATACAAATAGCTTCTGTTATACTTTTCCATAAGTCCAAGACTTTGACCCTTGTAAAGTTTTATGATTGGTTAAAGATAATTTGGTTTTTAGTACGGGCTAATATTTCTTTTCGATTTACTCGTCCATTACATATATTTTAACCAAAAGTACAGAACGTAAATTGCTATTCAATGTAATCTTAGGTTATTACATTTTCTATCTTATTTCATTGCTCATTGGCTGTTTGCAAGCCTCTATCCATATGCCTTAAATGATGAAACCAGCTATCATAAAATTACATTGTATTTTGATGCGAAATTGAAACACAAGCCTAAATTCGAAATCAAAATTCGAACGGTAATACAAATTATAATATTGTCTCCTGCTAATAGTGTACGTGTAGTGCAGTGCGATGGCAGACACGCATCAGACAAGAGAAAGGTCGTAATTCATGAGCCATTTGCACGCCTTACAGTCCGCCGACACATAACGTCGAGTTACCACTTTGCAATGAGCTGAAATAGTACCTATTCATTTCACCTCCTATTATAAAATCAGTGATGACGAATCAAACTATAATGCTGAAACTTTTCTTTCAAAAAACGTCCAGAAACAATACTTAATTGATACAGTACAGACTAAAATACATTATACATACACTTCACGCCTGTCTCCCAGAGGGGTAGGCAGAAACTACAGATCTCCATTTGTCACGGTACTGACATACCCCTTCTTCGTCTTCATTCATACATCTTTTCATATATGACCACCGGTTTCGAGTACTTTTCACGCCACCTTCCGCCAGTACATCACCAATCTTCCAAAGTTCTAGGTAGAGGGAGGAGAGGAGTAGTTAAACTTCATGTCCAGCCCCCGCAGCTTAGCAACAAGAGCCTAAGACACTGAGTCATTTCAGCATCATCGTTTATTCTTGGACGAGACAGCATTCCATACGTGGACATTCCCGTGCCGTGTACGAGCCGTTCTCAAACTATTTCCCAAATGTTTATGAAAGTTATATTTTCCTCCTTGACAGTTTCTATTGTTTTTACCTACACATCTTTTGTATATTTTTCCATAAACGGCTGTATTATTCATTCCATTGTTTAACGTTTTTTTTTTTTTGCGAGTGTCTAGAGTTTAGTATTCACGGACGTTGGTAACTTAGCGCTTAACTATTGCTTTTTTAACCTCAGGTAACCGACGCAAAAAGTTTACGCACCTATAAACGAAACAGCGACCTGTTACAGAAACAGTGCGTCGCCTGCGGGCTCCGTTAAAAAAGAAACACTTCGTGGTAGCCAAAGAGTGGTACTTCGACTACAAACTTACATTTCTTATTGAATTTGCAAACTGTATTGTTCCACAACAGAAAACTTTGAATAACTCTGATGTAGATATAGAACAAAATTGGAATAGACATGTAAATGGGCAGCACACGAGCGTCGACATTGAACGTACTCGGTGAGCCGTGAAGCAGGCTCCATTTGCAAGTTCAAGTGGTCTGCTTAGCACACAATGTGCCTCGTATTCTACTCACCCACGTGATACACAGAGACGGTGCATAAGGGACCTACGACATATGCCTTTGGTAAAACAGACTTTGCAGGTGTACACGCTAAGAGTAATTACGTATTTTCAGTACAGTTTACGGCGTAACAAGTTAAAGTTGCGGGCCTTAGATAGAGACAGGAGATACAGCAATTATTACACTTTTCGATTCTGAGAATGTATAAGAAAAAAAAATGTAAATATTTTTAAACCAGAAAGTTAGTTGGCGTCTTCAAATGAGAACGATGGGCTCATATTTTATGAAAATGTTCAAATCATTATTTTTTAATGCAGTCTCTTTTCATACATAATGATACATCAACAGAGAGCTATTAGATTTCTATCGACTTCATTTTAAGGAATATGCTTTGGACTTGCAATATTCATTAGTACCGTCAGATAACCAGAAGAAACGTTCCTACTGTTTATAACACATGCGATTTTCATGATAATAAAGCTACTTGTAAAGTCCAATAACACACAATAAAAGTGTCTAGGGATCAAATACATTTTAGAAGATTGCAATCAAGAATATATTTTACAAAAACTGAATTCATTCATAATTTATTCAAAATGTGGTGATAAGTCATTTAGGCATGGGGAATTAGGTAGGAGACCAATCCAGAAGATTAGATTTGATTTAAATAAATTCGATTATTTTTAGAGCTAAAAATGTTCTTGATCCCTAGACACTTTTGATGTGTGTAGTTATCACACATGACATTTCAAAGACAATTTACAATGAAAGAGTCGCCCACGCCCGCAGCGGCCACAGTTCAATCTCCTATCGTATAGGAGTGCGAACTATGCGCAATTAACAGTTGTATCTGAATGCACATAGCGCGATGGGGCAGGCTAAAAATAGACGGTGGCTGATGCGAAGTGCTGTGGGCGTCGGATGTGTCCTGGCCGCGAGCGAGGAAGGAACTAGCGCCCTCCTCATGTCTGTCTTGTGTGGTTTCTTGATATAGAATCCTTTGCAATATTAAAAGGAAGTGTGCGTGTGGATAAACATGCTCAAGTAACATATTATAGTGTCACTTTGTTTATTTGTTATTTTATCGCAATGTCTTAACAGCACATCATTTCTGATTATTTAATACCAATCAGTGTCTTAACCCATATATATACTATATACCCAGACAAATAACTACGCATTATTTGATTTGGACATTAATCACCGAGTCATAGAGTTCAAAATGAGGTGTCATCATCAGAGTACAGTAAGTGCTAATGGATTAACTCATGGTTTCACGCGTTCGTAGTTCCGATGGAATTTTAATGACAAAAAGACTTAGTAGACAAGTAGACGTTTCCTAAGTAGAGATATTTCGATTGGTGTAAAAATAACGGATGAATCTCACATTCTCCGTTTTCCACAGGGATTTGCAAGGCCTATATATAGCAACAACAATGAACAATTGTTACAGTGGGAAAGAGTCTAGATGACACGTCATGCCTGCTGTATACACTGAATGAGAGCTCGTGTATAACACAGTAGGTGTACTCTCCTCATCTCTCGACCTGGGTTTTGTTCAGGACAATCGGTATGAGATTGAGCTATTGTGTACAGTTGACGATACCTATACATCAGTGGCGTGCACACGATATAGGCAAAAATACACTGCCTACCTTAGTATTTTGGTTACCCTAATAGAGTTATTGCTAGATATTTTTTTGTTGTACTCACGACATAGGCTAACGAAGGTCCTGTGTTTTGTGGGTGAGGAGATAGATACCTACCTATATTTCGTAAAGACAAGTTACCTATACATATGTGTCAATCCGTGGGGATTACTGCCTACCGTGTCGTAAAAGCCAGTGCACGCCACATACTGCTACACATAGGTACATCTGTCTCGTACAATAGATCAGTGTTGAAACTGTACTGTCTCTAACAAAGCTAAATAAGGCTCGTGGATATTTGCACTGCCAATGCAATCACATTTTCCTCTTCAGTAGTGAATGTAGCCGCGAGGTTATTGACATTGTTTTACTGTTTTACGTGTATGTAGTTATATTGTTTACTAGTGCATATTGTACATAATGTGCAAGAAATGCACGTGTACGTATGTAGTAAACACATTCATGTGTATTTGGCATATATAAAGATTATTACGTCATATTTATGTTAAGTATACTTAGATGTAAGCCCTGACGATTTGAAAAGATGTTAGTTTCATCCCGGTTCTTCTGGCCAGTAAATTTATTTATTTATTTATTTATTTGATTTAGGACAGCCAACAAGAGATACACTCATACATAGGTAACAATAAACAACTAAATACAAATCCATTCACAAAATGTTCTCTTAATTATAGGCTACCACTACATTGGCCAATGTTAAGAGTGGAATTCTATAGTTCTAGTTATACTAATATTAAAAAATTAAATAAAATAAACATTTTTTTTTTTTAATATCGAAAACATCAAAAGAAGCTAAAGTACAGTAAAAAACAAAAAGGTGTAAAGGCATTGCAAACACAAAATTGTAATTTTTTTTTTGTAAAATAAGAAATTAGCGCGGAATTGACCTGAGAGCCTGTAGAACGTTTCTTTTGAAAGCAGAGAGACTATTAGTAAAAATGTCAATGTTACCGTTGAGACGACAAATATAATTGTAATTATTTGCTAACCTATTCAATGTGCTAAAAAGACCCAAATTAGATTTGCAGTGTGAAGTGGCAAACAATTTTTGGTTTCCAGACCTAGGTAAGTGAAATGGTACCCAAATATTAACCCTTTGCAGTGTATAGTTGCAGTCCAGAGCTGAGTTCATTAACTTATATTATAGAAAAATCATATCTAACAAGTAGCGACGATCTTTGAGACTATATATTTTAAAATATTTGAGACGGGAATCGTAAGAAGGTAGAGTCTTCGCTAGGTTATTTTGATAAGCGAGGTGCCAGAGAAAGCGCTTCTGTATTCTTTCCAACCTATTGATATGTACTTCATAGTGAGGTGACCATACTACACTACAGTACTCGAGGGAGGATCGGACTACCGAGTAAAACAAGAGTATTTTCGCAGCAGGGCTTTTAAATTGTTTGCTGTTCCTAATAACAAAACCCAACAGCTTAAAACACCTGTTAGACAGATAATCATAGTGGGAGAGAAACTGCAGTTTTGAGTCTAGGAGCACCCCGAGATCCCTAATCTCCGTCACACTTTTTAGTGGCCTCCCATCAACAATGTATTTCGCTGATTCGACATTCTTATTTCGAGTGAATCTGATGTGGAAACATTTATCTACGTTCATACTCATGCGATTTTGTTTACACCAAGTGGAGAGTCTGTTTATGTCTTCTTGCAGTAATATTTGATCATGATGGGTAGCTATAGGTCGAAGTATTTTTAAATCGTCTGCATAAAGATAAAATTTTGAATTATGGAAGGAATTACTGATATCATTTATAAAAACAGAAAAAAATAAAGGTCCAATGTGCGAGCCTTGAGGAATGCCAGACGGTACGGAGAATTCTTCAGATTGAAACCCATTCAGTACTACAGTAGACGTTCTAAATCCAAGATAAGCAGAGCACCATCGAGTTAGATCCGCGGAAAGATAACAAGATAGTTTTTGAATAAGCACTGAGTGGTCAACGCGATCAAATGCTTTCGAGAAGTCGCTATAAATTACGTCAACAGGCGTGCGTTCTTCTACCGAGTCAATAAGATCTGTTGTGTAGGAGACAAGATTTGTAGAGGTAGATCGTTGGGACATAAATCCATGTTGTTGTGGAGAGATAATGTGGCGAAAATGCCATCTAAAGAAGGGCATGAGTAAGGACTCAAACACTTTCGCTGGTATGCACAATATAGAGATAGGTCTATAATTAAGAACATTAGCTCTATTGCCAGACTTTAGTATTGGAACAATGAACGACTTTTTCCACAGATGAGGGAATTGTCCGCTTGCCAATGATTTAGAGAATATTATTATGTGAAAAAGCGGAGAAGATAAACCTTCGGCGCAATTTTTGAAGAAAATTCCTGGTAAACCATCGGGCCCGGCACCAGTAGACGAAGCAATTCTTTTTAGTTTTACCAGTATTTCTTCCTCGGCGAAGTGAATTTTATCGAGACTAGAGCTGCCATTATGTTTGGTGGGTAGAGGAACATTGTTATTGGGCAATTTTTGATAGACCGAAGAGAAGTTCTCTGCGAAGAGATTGGCTATACCAAGTCCGGTTGACGCTGATTTATCATTCAGTTGCATTTCCGGGGGATAATTACTAGAGTTTCGTTTCTTGTTTTTGATGAAGGACCAGAAAATCTTTGGATTATTTTTTATTGATGTTTCTATTAATTGTACATATTTAGCGTAACAGTATAACAGTAAATGAAATTAATTTGAACCGGGGATGTTTACTTTTGTTATTAAACTCATACATAAGTTTCATCAAGCTTTGTGTTACACTACTGTATATCTGTATGTAATGGCACATATAACGATGAAGAAATAAATGATTTGATTTGTTTTGTTGTTTTATGTGATGTCTAACTTGTTGTAGTGAGCTTTTACCGCGTGAGAAGATATTTTGAATGTAACTTTAGGCTCCGCACAAACCAGCCACCAACCAAAGCAACTCAACAATATTTTTAATATATTTTGAACAGAGGCGCCGCACACGTTCGCTGGTGGCGTTCACTCAAAATATATGAAAAAGAGGCAGTCGCTGGCCACCAGTGGCTGTAATCGGTGGTTCGTTTGCGCGAAGGCCAATAGGCCGAGATACGGATACTTCACCTACTAGCCGTGTGGTGACCGCGAATAGAATACATGTGTCACCACCCCAGTCAAACTTTTCCCGCTAGGGGGGTCGTAAGAGACGACCGAGGGCAGGAGGATTATTGGCATTTCACCCCAAATGACGGAAATCATTGGGGGAGGCCCTCGTCCAGCAGTGGACGTTATGCGGCTGATGATGATGATGACGGATACTTCGGGGTAGAAAGGTCGTAAAAGCCACTTTTGGTCAAATTGAGTTACGAATGCTGGCTTATGCAGAATTTTCCGCTCTATCGATTGGTCTATAACGGTGAGTTGATGATATGGTTTATACGACCTTTCTACCTCGAGGTATCAATACGTTCACTACCTATCACGTTAGGTCCGTAGACGATTAAATGTATTGCACCCGATTTTCTCTATCATCATCGTCAGCAGCCCATACTTGTCCACTGATGGACATAGGTCACTCCATTTTCACGCCACTTATTTGGATTTGTATAAAATTTGCATCTGTTAGCTACACGCATACAGCTTCTGCCAGCGATCGCATATCAATTTTATCTATAGTTGGTTGTAGAGGCACGTGGCTTATAATTCCTAAGTTTGTGATAACATCCGCATTACATAAGGTGTGCCCTCGATCATCCCCAATATCGTTGGATTTAATTTAACGCCTGGTGAACTGCATCTGCATATCCCACTTTAGTAACATGAGTTATTTTTAATCGACTTCAATTAGACTGTTTTTTTTATGTTTGTTACCCCAAAACTTTTGACTGGGTGAACCGATTTTAAATGTTTTTTTTTTTAAATCTGGTCCTTCCCCTTTGGTATAAGTTCCGACATTGACATCCATGACAAAACCTTACTAGTTGAAGTTGGCTCTTTATTCTGTAGTTATTTTTTTTAAAATGTCTTCGTAGTTTAGAGTTTATTTCTGATGATGTCTGAACCTATCTAGTACTACAAATTAGTGACTCAGTGTTAACTAAGTATGTACTACAGTGGCCTGATAAGGCTGTCGAAAGAAAACACGCGGGACGACTTTATTCTCTCGGAATAAGGCCGATTTTGCTACAGAGTTGGTGGTGGTGGTTTGCACGTTCTAATCAAGCGCTATAGACAAGTTGGGCAGGACAGTGACCTGGTAGCTGTTAATATTGTACATTGTTTCCTTGTATGGGTCATATTAGCTCACTCACTCACTTTGAACATTAATTGATTTACCAATGGAATATTTGTTGATATCTATCTAGCACTCCTTATGTCCTACTAGCACGTGAATAATATCCATTTGTGTACAAATTCCAAATAAATATGATTGACGCTCATGAAAAAATTGCATGCAAAATTTATTCCAGAGTCAATTTAGCCCACATTCATTATTTTGTGCTATGTTCACGTTGACCCAATGGTTTGGTCCCTATAGCAAAAAAGTTTTAACAACAACCGATTTTTGACGTCCAGTACCCACTGTCTGCAACAAGACAAAACTTGTCTACTTCAGTGCAAGTATATATCCATTAAAATAGGGGTATGACATGCACTCCCGGAGTCGCTATCGTCGAATTAACCTCTACAATTGACCGCAGCGCCTATTAAACATTGCATACAATAACTCACAGCGAGTAGAAAGTAGCATCGGCATCACAAATGATTGCGACTCGATGAAATATCGCGAGTCTACTCGATGTTGGTCACTCGATACTTGGCCTGTGGCGAATGAAACAATGAGACCGACACCCGAGCCGACCGCCGCCGACCCACCATGCGTGTGCGCATTGCCATAGGCTGATACTTGAGTTGGATTAGCGATAACAATATACTTATGGCCTCTTTGCTTTGCCTTTCGTGTTCGCCTTGTTTGTATTTGTTGCATGGATGCGGCTGTATCCATATACATAAACATATTGCGGACGACCCCTGTAAATCGATCGTCAAGGGTACTAAAGGGTCTACCTCGTTTCCTTGGAGAACTCACGTGATTAGAGTAGGGCCACTCCAAATACACGCACCGAAGGCATATTGAAAGAAAGTACATTTTGTAACATTTACCGCATTCTCGAGGGAATGTGATGTTCCTTAAGGATTTATTACAGTGGTATCCCAATCCCGATGTTCATATTTGCAACGTTCAATATAAAGTGATTTATAGCAAAAATATCTTTTTCATTATTTTCACTAACATGAACAGCATGAACAGGAAACTTACACAGATCAGATCTGAATTAAATTTACGACGCAACCCTCCGCCACTGAATATACCTACGGACCGCAGTCACGTTACTCACGCTACCCACATATTTCTGCGTAAGTATTTTCACTATTTTCCAACTACAAGTTACATGTGCCATCTATCCCATTCAGGTTCAGGTAGAACTGACATTGATAACTACCCACATAATAGGTTACATTACTTAACACAGATATGTTAGTCTCGAGTCAGACGCCTTCCTCTAGACCACGTCGGGGAACGAGCACATCGTCACGGCACGTCTAGCAGAAACTACTCCTCCACATATATAAACATAATTTCTGGTCCATGGTTAATGTGTCACTACTGGGAATCTGTGCTAATACTCCGCTAATTACAAGGGCAAAGTGGTCCCAAAACTAACGTACATGTAAACCTTATGAAAAATCTACGTGCGTGGTGTAACCTACACTGGCGATAGTCGATAGCTCTCGTAGGTAGCACCGCTATGGAATATACCTCCATACTTTTGGGTGTTTATGCTCCCCGTAACTACACACTTGGAAATGGCGACATCGTCATAATTACTGATACACTTGCGTGATTGCTATAGCTATCACATTATGGAGTGTTTGCAGCGCGCCCGTGTCGCTCAGCTGTACAAATATTTGCGCCAGTACCGCCGTAATTCTTCCGTACCCACCCACTTACACCCGATTTGTTTGTTAGCTTCATAGTGTATAAAGCTAACTAGAGGCTATTGTTTGATCGGGGTCCGTCTGTTTGTATTCTTACAACGTTGCATGTACTCGTATGTATGTTGTCAAAGGCATACCTAACGCGCACCGCATTAACTCCGTTTATAAAATAAATACACTTCACGCCTTTTAATCCCAAAGCGGGGTAGACAGAGGCACTTGCTTAATAAGCAAATGCCCACGGTTCACCAGGCGTATTTAGCCCAACGTGACGGGGGTGAGCCCATCGCCGTTCTTACATAGGCCGAGACCCCCCAGGTCGATAGGTGGTTCAGGATTCAAACAGCATGATGGTTTACGTTGTTTATTGTATAATGAGAGCGAGCTTACTAAGTAACGCTACTATATATATAATAACAAAATGCTAACTATACATTTTGTACCTATGTGCGTCACACTGTAGAGTTGAGGTAAAAATGCAACATCATACATTACACCGTTATAGGGTTCACACACCTTATGGTGTGCGAGTTTCATCACGATGTTGTCCTTCACCGTACGAGCGTTGCGTACTCCGTTTAATATCTCCTAACGCGCACCGCAATAACTCCGTTCAATACCGCAATCACTTTTCGCTTCACGAACATACTTTCAGTAAGAAAATTCAAAGTTTTGGAGTACCTAAACTTTAAACGGAGATGTACCTCAAATTAATTCGCATCGTATAAAAGCAAACTAAAAAGAAACACACCTGCGACTCATAACAAGGTTGGTTGGTTATGACATTAATTATTACGAGTAATAAGTTTAAAATAAGGTGCCAGCCTCTAATAGCAAATTAACTACCCACATTTCACCATGGCCTGGGGAAACTAGCGTCATGCCCAAGTAGGAATAACACATCTTATAGTTTGCGGGTTACCTTCACCGTACAGTGTTTCATACCATTACTAGGAAACTAAAAATGGGACTATAGCGTTTGGAACGGGTTAAAAAACAAACTACCTCTATATTTTTACAAAACTCCTTTGAAAGAAATTACAGTAATTGCTATGCGTACTAGAAGCTATTTATTCCACAAAAATAGCACAACATATTATAATGCTAGGTATTTTATTTTTATTTACAACAAAGCTATTAAGCGCCCAGCAAGCGGTATCACTATAACTCAGTGCGGTTTGACGTATTTTATTAGCCTCTAATAGCCCAGAGATATAATGACTTGAGGTTAAGGGAGTTATTTTTAGCGCCAGTGAGGGCGGTAGCTAGTTTATTTTACTATGATATAATTAGTACACTAATTATAGCATAAAAATATAGTATTTTGTAATACCGCTTGGAGGAAAAATCGTTTAAATACAAGAAAGAGAAAGTTTTTGACTCAAAGATAATTGTTGACGCACTACCAACTAGTACTTTAAGGCCATTGTTTGATAGGATTAAACATTAGTATCAAATGTCTCAGCGAGATGGCGCTCCAGACAATATCGGCTGAATCACAACTGCGTACATATTAATCAATAACCGTTTTAATAAGGCCCAGGGGGCCAAGTCTGCTAAACTTTGATAGTTGGATCGCTCTGGCCTAGTAGCGGAAAACGATCGCTGTTTTACTACGGACTGCAGTGAAATGAGATTAACGAAATCAGCAATGCACATTGTTTGCCGCTACGATGCCAGAGCGATGAAACTACGAGTGTGTAGTTGAGACCCCGACTGTATCTGGTACAAACGGCACAATCAGTAGTGCAATTCTCGCATTTTTGCTCGATCACGATTACGTTTTGGTTTAGCTTACGCTCGAGTTTAGTCGAGTTCAAAAATTACCAGAATAC
>SJJU01004932.1:0-26215 GCA_012932125.1 Conopomorpha cramerella
TTTAATTTGAGAATTAACTAAAATATTTACCGAGGTTTTTGTGAAGTTAGAACCGTTTTAGTGTACTGCTAGTGTCTCAAAAGCTGGTTTTTACCAACTGGATATACATCAACTAGTTAGTCAACGTTTTATGAATACGGAGGTTATTATTATTTTAAAATGTTACTTAACAAGAAATATTGGAACTGGGTACATTATTTGAAATTAGCATTTGTCTTATTACGTGATCAGTTATGTTTTGAAAGTTTCATATGTTTTTATGACTTGTACAATGTAATGAAAATGTAATATACACGAACCTGTAGGCTTTTAGGTTTTTTCAAAGTAAAATTTTCCGGTTGAACTTATTCGGTTCAGAAAATGCAGCTTAATTAGAAACCATCGTTTGCAAAACTTAACATAATGGTAATTCAACTCCACTCAAATTCTGGAATGTTTTTTTTTTCAAGCCAACACAACACCTAAGTACCTTTTTTTAGCTTTACATATTAGCCTAATGATCACTTCTGATCTAGCGTGGATTATATTTGAGAACATTCTATTCGTACAAAAAGTCTAGATTGGATCACGCATAGATATAATAAAAATAAAACCAATCATAAATAATGGACTTAGATCTGCAGTGCAGTCAAATCAGTAACATTAATAAATTATGGATATAATTCTACATACATACACTTCACGCCTGTTTCTCAGAGGGATAGCCAGAGACTACAGATCTCAATTTGTCACGGTCCTAACATACCCCTTTCGCTTCATCGACGCTCATACATACCTATCTACATACATACCTTGAATTTAAATAAAATATATCTGTACATTCCATTGTTTTTGAAAGTTCAATGAGAATTTTGTCATCCAAATGGTAGAACAGGTTTTTTTTCACAGATTTCGTAAAAAAATTACAATGCTAATGAAAAGATCATCATGTGCCATCTTTTCATTAGCACTCGGAGAAGATGATGAAATGCGAAAATTTACACCAATCCATTTTCGTACCATTTTGCCCATCTACTATATAAAAATAAGTCGGGTTTTCCTCCCTGACGCTATAGCTCCAGAACGCACGAACCGATTTCCACGGTTTTGCATTCGTTGCAAAGGCCTCAGGCTCCGTAAGGTTTATAGCAAAGAAAATTTAAGAAAAATTTCAACAGAAAAGCGGGAAAACGAAACGAAGCCATCTGGTGGCGAAACGGAGTTCGCCGTGTTTGCTAATTACCTATAGAGGTAATTATGTTCCACCTAAAATATCATATAACTTTCTTGGAGTGTTTTGCTATAGAGGCAAAGTAAAGCAAAAGCATGAAATTTTAGTGAGTGGAAGTACACATAGCACAGTTTTTCTTCCCATCAGCAGCGTAGTATCCATTACAGATTATTCCATGATTAAAAAGCAGAGTTCACTCACACACGGGGCATAACAGGCAGCGTTTTACACCGCAGATGAATTTTTCCCCGTTTGGATATAATAATGTACCTAAAAATTCAATAGCTTAGTCAGCATACGCGAAATATTAAAGTATATGCGAAAACCTCACTATCGCAATACCTACTCATGTGCTAACTACTTATGCACCTACTTATTTAGAATTTAAAAGGATTTTGTTGCTCAATCAAAATGCCGTTAAAACTTTGAACTCGAATGTCATGTGAATTGATATTAATATACACCAAAACTTAGATATTAAACTGTAGTGCGGTGAACAGGCCCCTTCGGAGACATGATATCTCCTAGGCCAATTTCAGACCGACAATTAGAATACATGGATAAACTGTAAATACAGTATGACGATGATCTTTTCGGCCTGTGTTAAAAAGTTTGTAATATTATTTGTTTGATTGATAGACTGTTATACAAAAAAATATCGATACTAAACATGCCCCAAATAGTTAAGAATGTTTTCCAAACTGACAAAGGCACATATAGGATTGAAAACATACTAGACACAACACACACATACCATAATATCATTGTCACTTAGGGTGGGTTCATAAAGAAACAGGTAGTGAGAAACCGAAAGCACATACATACATTGATGTCGGCTGATACTTGTCGGTACCGACCTGCAACGCTCTACAGTGAATGTATGTAATCTCTGTTTGTTGGTACCCGTTAACTGTTTCCTTATGAACGCACCCTTAGACCGGCATTTACCGGTCGGTGGACAACTTGAAAAAATTAAACCTAAACAATAATAATAGTTTGCTGAACCGGCCGCCGAGATTGTTTTTTTATTCTGTATTTTTTTATTACAAAAAAATTGGGGTCAAAAAAGGGTGTCCCAGCCCTTTTTTGACCCCAAACTAGGCTATGGCCAGGGACTGATGAACTCAAATTAATTATTTCTTTGAATAATAATAATAATTTATTTGCTTGCATGTGGTACATAAAGATGGTACATAATGTAATATAGCTCCAAGACATGCGCCCTGCAAGGGCATTGCAAATAACTCTTACCGTAATTATATAATATTAATTAAGAACAATATCTTTACTAACAATTGTACATTCACTGTCACGTGAAGGAACTATAAACACTCTATCTTAACTTATAATCTAATAAATAACAATAAATTCAATATAAAGATTTTAAATACATACACGGTTAAATAAGCTCATCACTAAAGCGTCATGTCGGCGGCCTAGAGGCAGATGCCCTGTGGGGTTAGCACTAAGAAAACGATGACTCGTTTCGTGTCGATTCATTCCTTTAATGACGTAAGACCAACCAGGACACAACTCCGCAAGCTGCGATTGGTGGACGTTGCCGAAAATGAATGAAACGCAACGGACGTTTTCTTATTGTCCTAACCCCACTGGCCACTAGTTCGTGCCGATCGTCGATATAACGTATGTTTTCAGTAATGGGGTTACAGTACAAATGTGCCGTTCGCGTTAGACTAAATTAAGTCGACAATTACCTACAGAGTAATACACAAAATCACAGTGCTTAAAAGTGATTTTGTTGTTGTGATGAACACGAATGAGGTTCTGTCGAAGGTTATTATTGCACATGCATTTATCATTCTAAGTTAGACCTTTGCCATTAGTTGGTTTACTTACGCTATACGCGTTTTCAAGGTGGCAGCGGCCTGTCCAGTTCTTTCGAGCGAATATTTGTTTTTCAAATGTCAATAACGAATACTTAAAATTAAGATTAATGAATGTAGATGTAGTGAGACAGTGTCATGATCTTAACAGGTAGATTATTTCATCATCATTAGCCACATGACGTTTACTGCTGGACGAGGGCCTGCCCCAATGATGTCTTTATTTGGGGGGAAATGCCAATAATCGCCACGATTGGCAGGTGGGTTCGCGATCGCAGTGGTGTTGTGGTTTAACTCACAGAGAGCGCTGCTGCCCGTTCTCTCTGGAGAGTTCCCTCGGTCGTATCTTACGACCCCCATAGCGGGAGAAGTTGGACTGGGCTGGTGACACATGTATTCTATTCGCTGTTACTACATGGCGAAAAGAATACATGCTTACTTTACTTTATGAGTGTATAAAGGATAGAAAACACGAGAAAATGTAATTGGGTAAATATTTGCTCTGATCCGCTTGATCTGCCACAATTTCTTCAACCAAGTTAATTTTAATGTATTAACGTTTTAATTAATGTATAATAACAATAACTTAACGGAGTGTAATCACAAGGTGTCAGTATTGACTGACAGTCTTAAACATTACGCGTACGTCAATCAATGCATCACAAAACTACAACAAAAAATTGTTATGAAAGTTGAAAAATGAATAAACATCTCGACGGCAGGTGGCACAATACAAAAATGATTTCTCTTATAAATACAGTATTTCGTTAAATTTCTCTACCTTTTTATTTGTCTGACCATAGTCTGTGAAAACCAATGGAATGACGATGGGTCATAACCCATTGCTTAGTATCTAACGGTAAAATGTGAAGTGTTCCAAATTATTGTCAACACTGCCTTCGAGAGAGTTTTATTTTAGGTCGATAAGTCTCTTCAGGGAGAGAGATCTTTGCCCTGCAGTGGGCTGCAGTAGGCTTGTAATAATAATAATAACAATAAAGTCTGTTACTACACAACTAAAACAAATCCTACTAATAATAAACCCTAAAGTTTGTTTAGGACGGCTGTTACTCTTCGCGTGAGTTTTACTGATCGGATATTGATAAAAATTTACAATAATAATATTTACATCGGAATAACATATAGTCTCTATATTTTATACAAAAATTATCACGGGAACGGGATAAATTTCGGGCTACACCGCACCGGGGTACAGCTAGTGTTATAAAGGCAATACATATAATACCTGCATATTTATTTAATTACTGTAGAATATTAACAAACCTAATAAGGTAATCTTTATACCGTCTCATATTTAGCCAGTTCGATAACATTATCGACCGTATTGTTAACAACCTCATTCCTAATTCAAATAGTAAGTTACACGTTGTCACTATTGAAGTCCATACTTTATTTTTTTTGCATTCTTCTCCTAAGCACGCTTTAAAATGGTGGAACAATCTCGCTAAATGTCTATTACAAAAAAAACCTTTCTCTCGATAACGATTGAAATTGACGTATCGATATCTGTTCGACATCAATACAAATAAAAATGTAAGTATCTACTCATGTGAGATTTTTAGTAATGATTGTGAAGAGACTTGAAGGTATGGAAGTATGTAATAATTTTAATATGTAACCATGTACTTGATAAATATTCCTGTTATCCCATTAAAGGTCAGAGAAAGATTATGATTAATCCCACATTTCATCCATCCAGATCCAATAATAGGTGGTTTATACACCTACCGGAATATTTTGGCGTGAGTTTATGTATACCTGTTTATAATGCGTAAAATTCTCAGTAGTACTGAACATTTTGAGCTGCAACCGAAGATACAAACAACGCCACCTAATGCAGTCAAACATCAAATCAAATATAAAATAGTTAAGTTCTTCATCGTTATAAGTGCTATTACGTACAGATATACAGTAGTGTAACACAAAGCTTGATGAAAGTCATTTATGATTTTAAAAACAAAAGTGAACATCCCCTGTTCGTGTTAATTTCTGTTACTGGCCAGAAGAACCGGGAAGAAACCTATATATAGTTGCTTGGAGCAGTGATAAAAAAACTTAAATTGGCGCAAATTTGACAAATCAAGACATTTTTGATGTGTGTAGTTAACAATAGTTTTAATGCATACGCGGCAGTCTTAGTACAAATATGTTTTCTATCGAACATGCCATAAGAAGCGTGGATAATGGCCGACAAACATTATCTTGGAGTGAAATTGAACAACCTTGACCGGGCATTCATGCTCGAATGGCGTGAAAGGTGACTACTAAGATTTGGATGCGGCAATATTTATTTTGTATTATATTCGGCAGAATTTGTATTTTAGTTTACCGTCGACGGTCGTTTGGCATCTAGACATACCGAATAGAATGTTGACACATTTTGCTAATTAATTTATTGTTATGTTTGTTATTGAAGAAAACGCTAAGAGATTATGAAAGAAAACAATGAGAAATATGTGCGGAAAATTACACAATAGATAATAGAGTGCCGGGGTATGCAAGGTGGAGGTGAGAGCCGATAGGGGCAGTGACAGCTAGCCGTCAAAATATAAAAGTATCGATGATGAGATTATTATGATTGAAGATAAATCTTACGGTTACTTAATACCTTCGAGTATACTTCGCAAAATATTACTGACACGCAACCTCGCTGGCTCTCTGTTAAGTTGTTTGCATATTATTGAAATAGTTATACACAGTGAAGACTTTTCAGTCTGTCGCCAGTTTTTAATTAAATAAAACAAAATTTTCTAAGCAAAAGAATTGCCTCTAGAGATTTTCAAACAAGGTCATTTGCGGATCTTCAAGTTTTTTTTTAAAGAAAACTACTGATCTGATAAAGAAATTAGCATTCAATGAAAAATATTTAAAGAAAATGCCGCATCTGTTTATTCTTTGTTCCAGGTCTAGAACGGTTACTTTCTAGAAGTTACATAGCCTGTTATTGCACCGTTGTTGTCGGCGTAGACTATACACCGAGTTATAGACTCCAATAGTTTCAGTTGTACACACAGATGTTTTTGAATTTCAACCAAATTAATGAGATCCTAAAGTCTATATCCCATTGACAGTTCCATTTATAGCTTGAGTGATTTTATCCCAAACAAGTACTGTCAAGCAAATGCAGTGTCGAAATTATCCTGCAAAGCATTATAATGTATCATAGTAGGTAGGTATATATCACTATATTGAGCTTATTACTTATTCAAATTATTAACAAAGTATTAACATCTGTGGTAGATATGATTGAAGCTGTAGGCAAAAATGTTCAGTCAAAAAACATTCAAAAAATTATCGACGTTATGAATCATATATTCCATTCTCTACTCGTAAAGTCCGGGAATTTAAATCAAATACATAAATATGTATGTGCAAGAAAGGTACATTAAAAAATCTATTTAAAAAAGTTTGCAATTTGTAATATATATATTCAGCGGCTTTAAAAAAGGAGTCTTTTTGAATTCGACCGTTTACGTATGTCCGTTTTTTTATGTTTGTTAGCGGATGACTTCGGCGTTTATGAGCCGATTTTTCTTTTCTTGGAAGAAGATATACGTATATCCCTGATAAGGAAATTGGGGTGTGATGTTGGCAAAACCGATAAATAGAGGGGAATTTTAAAAATTGTAATGACGGGCGGCTAGTTCGTACAGTTCTAAGTCGTTTTTTTTCTTTAAAATTATTGTCAAAGCACAGGAAACAATAGAAAGAACAGCGTCTAAAACGGCGTGGCATTCTTTCGTTCTCCGACGTCGTTTAAGCAAAACCACTTGTAATATCTATTTGCGGAGTTGTAACAGGCGATACGTCACGGCCGATCGCCACCGGATATTATTCAGCTAGCTCCGGAACAATTTCACAAGATCGTTAGTATAAAAAAAATATAGTCGAATAAAAAAAAACAACTCAAGGTCAAGACACTTTGTGGCGGGAAAAGCATAATTTGCTTTAATAATTTAGAGCACGTACGATGTGCTGCAAGAGTGCATGATCAATTTTAGTTTGTAGAATATTTTCTAGGGTAATTGCACAATTACATATATGTAGATGCTGAAAGATTTTACGGTCGTGCTGAGCTGGGAGGTACACAAAATTATGTATTGTATTGTTGTAGTATAAAGTGACCAACGGATCTGTTTGAAAAGATTGATGAATGTGAGACAAGGGTGGTATGTCAGGTACGCAGCAGCTCTTTTATCTCTGCCTACCCCTCTGTGAGACAGATGAAGCTTAGTTTATAAACATGAATGATTTACATTTAAAGCACATGTAACTGTGTCGAAACATTGAGCAGACAATCAAGGTAAGCTGAATGCTTATCTTACGATAATTTCGCACTGCATAGCACATATAGTATTGAATATAGGCTATGATAACAGAACGATCCCATTTCATATGTTTAATTTTTCATTGCAACTTAATGTTGCATAGCATGGTGTTAATTTTAAACCATTTTAAGGAACCCGCATGGAGTAAAGCTACGCAAACAATTGTGAATATCCATTAGTTATCTAGATCCATTAGATATAATTGTGCTTTTCAAATTATTATTACAGTATTTTTTTGGAAATGAAAAATGTATTTAATTGTTTATTTATCTCTTTAGATTTATCCCATGCTGCTGGGACGTAAATAAAAGTCATATACAGCCTTTCTTCCTGTTATAGAAACGATCTTAGTTGTTCTGGAGATTTAGGTTTTTCTAGCTAAGAGCTAGCAACTTGCAACTGAAGTCCTTACTATGCTAAATGTGACCGAAGACTCTTGTGATTCTAAGGTTCTATCCACCCCTTTTTAGGGATAACGGGCTTGTATATGTTGATAGCCTGTTATGTTGTCCTTCTCTGATGACTTAGTGAATAAGTGAGATAGACACCAACAAATTGCATGCTTATATTCTAAAAGTAAAATGAAGAAAAAAAAACTACACCTACTTATTATGAATCGATATTCGACAAATCGTTTTTCATTTCACAACATCAAACCATTAATAGAAAGTGAGAGAATAATGGTTTTTCATTTTAGGTGGTCAAAAAAAACACTGTCAGATTTAGCATAAAAGCTTTTGTTTATTTTCGTTGTCTTTTTTTTAATCCCGTACAAAGACCAATCTAATGGTGTGAGAGACAAGCGTGCTGATTTCCATGGGTATATTTTTATATGAAGACATCATTGCAAGTGATTATTTTTTTTGTCAGTCTGTTTAAGTTAACAGCAAATACCACTATCACGCAATCATCTGGATTTTGTATATATTTAGAACCTACTTACTTTAAATTAACGGAACGGTTGCCTCGTTTATTCCATTCCCGTGGGAACTTCGGGATCTTCTTCTTCTTTTAGAGTCGACAGCGTGTGTGTCCTCAAATGTTTTGTGACCAGTATTCGGCCACACGCACAGGGTTAAATGTGACCTCGTACAGGTCTTGCAGCGTGCAGGTGTCGGGGCAACGAGCCGGTGGTCCATGTTTTGAGGTGATGCAGAGCACTCGCACCTCACTAGGTTTTCTATACACCTGCCGACTTGGTTAGAAGTATATTTAGGGATTTCCAGGTACACCAAGTTATTGCTTCTAAGACAGGTTTTAATTTAATTTCTATTATCATGTATGAACATAATTAGCAAGACATAATCTAATAGGACACAATAAAGGTTTTTAGCAAAGCCTAAACTTTTCGCCTACCCCTAATTAAAAAGCATATAACATACTTCTGTCATTGCATACGATCCGTTAATGATGATTTATACAACAAGACATAATCTAATAGGACACAATAAAGGTTTTTAGCAAAGCCTAAACTTTTCGCCTACCCCTAATTAAAAAGCATATAACATACTTCTGTCATTGCATACGATCCGTTAATGATGATTTATACAACATACTACTCAGCAGTAAATAAAAAGTCGAATAACATGTTCACACGAATGCCTTCGACCTTGCTACTCTTACGGTCTAGATTCGAAGGTGAATGCTTGAGCTGAACTGCACAACTTGCATCAGTTATTAGCAAAATCAGCATGATCTTCCTGCACGACGTATAACCTTTTGACGAGAGGTCAAAGTAAAATGGTAGCTTTATAACACGTTCATGATTGTTTCAAATTTATTACCTAACTAATGTTCATTTCCGACAGATCGTAAAGTCGTTGTCTAATTGTTGGGATGTTGTTTTGTGTTTTAATAAGGATGTCTGTCTACTGTAATAAGGTATGATGAATTCGAATTCGTGCACATAATAGTTTTGATAAAACAAAAGGAGAAGCGCCTCGAGTACAATTTTTTTTAAATGTCTGCAAATAAATATTTTATGAATGTTACTCAAAGTCACTAAGTCGCCTTCCGCTGTCTGTCCTTATGTTTGCTTAGATCTTTATAACTAAGCAATAGATTTTGATGCCGTTTTCTTTAGTCGATTGAGTGATACTTAAGGAAGGTTTATGTATATAATACATTGTTCTGATCGCAGAGAAACATTGTTAATGATTTATGTATAATCTGGAATACAATTGTGGCAGTTTTTAATTCTTTGTTTAGATGTACATACAAAAGTCAGTCTGTAACTGAAAGAAGTTACCCTGGATACCAGCGACATCTAGATAAGAAGTTTTTGGATTTTGTAAATTCTTCATTGTGACAATTTTGCGTAACAAAAACTTCATCATCATCATCACATCATCATCAGCCCATACTTGTCCACTGCTGGACATAGGCCTCTCCAATTGCACGCCACTGTGATCTGTTTTCGGCTTTTTTAACAGTACAATACAACAACAATAAAAACTTAAAAATTACGAATTGTGTAGTTTTCTCTTGGACACCATTGTCAGGACTGAATAAAATTTAAATAAAATCACACGAAAAGCTTCAGCTCTCATATAAAAAGAGAATAATAAAAATCTGTTCACCCAGTCGAAAGTAATGTGGTTACAGAAATTTAAAAAAATACGCACGAACATCAGAACCTCCTACAGGCGGTTAAAAAGTGCTATCTAGATCAACGCTTAGAGCCTTCGAAATTTCGTATTCAATTTAGCGAGACTAAAAAAAAAAGAAAGTGTAATTGATAAATTAATCTGGACCTGTCAATCGACAAATCGAAACTAAGAAATCGTTAGCAATCAACCGGCTATTAAAAAATAGGTTAACTTAAAGTCTTGGACAAGTTATTAGGAAATAAGGAACGGGGTTGACCCCCAAAGTTGCTGTTAGTATCATTTGTATCCAAAATGAGCTCTCTATTTTAAAAGGCCTTTGATAATTCGGTTGTTTGCAATGCTCAGCTGTACACTGACTATACTTAGACCATACAGTTTATTAAGTTTATAATATTAGCACATATATATAAGTTTATAATATTAGCAGTATACAGGTGACTTGAGAACCTTCTCCTTTTTTAAGTCGGTTGTAAATTGCGGACTGCCAAGTGTATTCTAAAAGCGGTACCCACTTACGGCAGATGGCAGCATTTTTCAAAATTACTTGACCCCCATTCCTCATTTCCGTGTTGTTTATCTAAATACACTTGAAAGCAATAATGCAGGGTCATCTGCGTAAATTACTCTGAAAGTAATATTAAAATATGAAACGACACGTAAACGTACCTATTTATAATGCTTATTATGTAGACATAATATTGGTATTGTATTGGTTCTTGGTATTGGCACGTCTAAATTGGTTAGTATACCTGTTGATAATTTTTTTTTAAACAATTAACAAGGTTTTGCAACCATCCTGCCTGATGTTAAGCAGCGATGTGGTCTACGATGGAGCACTTGTTCAGTAGGTACCTATTTACCCGCTACTTGTAGACCTTCAGACTGTACTGAGAGAACGGCTAAGGAAATTACTACTAAGATCTAAACTGTACACAGATGTTTATGAAATATATGTTTTTTTTATTAACCTAGTATTCCTCGATCCCAGTACCTACGTGTCGTGAGTATACAAAATCTAGTGTGGCCTGCAATATTTGCTCTCAACTGTATTGCAATTAAACATGTTGTGATCGTGACTACGTACATACATACGTACAAGAAGATTGATTGACGATGACAGATCTGGGTGACCGACTGAGCTATCGCCCGGTGATGAGTAAATATTTTTATAAGTGATGTGTGTAAAAAAAAGTTTTCCGGTCAGTAAGCTCGTCAGCTTGGAATGTAAGTGAAATGTCCCTTCTAAGAGAATTGAGATGATTATAGTCTTGTATAAAACAATTTTGCTATCCGCCGCCTGTCTCTATGTATGCTCAGATCTTCAAAACTACGTAACGGAATTTTATGCCGTTTTCTTTAATATAGAGTGTAAAAAGACCCCGAGCAATGGTCTTAGAAACGTTGTTGGGCTGGTCAATATGAACAACTTTTACTATGGCGACAATGTGGGGAAATGGATAAAAACATTTTCAATTCCCATACAAACGTCATCTCCCGAGGCAAACAATTTTTTTGCCTGCCCCCGCTTTTTCACCATAGTAAAAGGTGTTCATATTGGCGAGCCCAACAACATTTCTAAGACCATAGCCATAAAAGGACCCGTTACACGCAAGGTAGTGATTTTAGAGGAAGGTTTGTATGTTTATAATAGCAGAAAAACACTGTATATTGGTAAAACCATAGTATAAAACAAAGTCGCCTCTCGCTATCTGTCTCTTTGTATGCTTAGATATTGAAAACTACGCAACGGGTTTTTATGTACTTTTCTTGTGATTTTACCGTTAAAATACACTATACTCTGTATACATACATACACTTCACGCCTGTCTCCCAGAGGGGTAGGCAGAGACTACAGATCTCCATTTGTCACGATCCTGACATACCCCTTTCGCTTCATCTACATTCATACATCTTTTCATACACGACCTCCGGTTTCGAGTACTTTTCACGCCACCTTCGGTCAGGACATCACCAATCTGGTCTTTATATGTCCTTCTGGGGCGACCTCTACTCACCCGGCCCATTACATCACCCATATAAATCTCTTTCGTCAATCGACTTTCATCCATTCTCTCCATATGCCCAAACCACCGAAGCAAGCCCTTTTCAATCTTGGTCACTACGTCTTCCTTCAAACCGCAACTTTCCCTTATCACACTATTCCTTATCCTGTACTCTGTATATTACTCTAAAATACATAGAATAATACCAGGGAAACACTGTTAATAATAGTGAATTATACTGGCAAAACAACGTTTGTTGGGTTAGGTAGTTGCTTAAGAAAGAAAAGTCGTGACCGTAAACGGCGCTTGTCTATTTATTTATGATTTTTCTTTAGATATCAATACTGTAACGCGACACTTTCGACAATGACGTGATACTTTCCAAATTTACAATATTATGTATCACATTGTACACAAATTCTAAAATAAGTAGTTTAGTAGATGTTTTTCGCCTAATTTAATGTAGACTCTTGCTTTTCTATTTAATAGACTCTTCTTCTTTAAAAGAAAACTGCGTATACTTTTGAAAAGCAAAGTGTACTACACTGTCAAATAATTTATTGATTAATTTATTGACTACAAGAATTTAGAATTTTAATTGTAATGTATTGACATTTTATTTAATAATTACCTATTTATTGTGCTAGGCAATGATAATATTGTATATTTACGAATGGATGAAATTTTAATGCCCAATTAATATTTTGCACGCCACAATAGGCTAAAGGTGGCTTGAACACAAATGTACCTTAATATCTTATTTGTACCCATATTCTGTAAATAAACTATTTGAATTTGAATTCTTTGTTTAGGTACTCTAAAGAAAGCGGATTGAAGACTTTTTGGCTTCGACAAAGTTCCGATCAAAGTATCGGCGCGATTCAAAGTAAACCCTTAATTTCATTGACTCTTATGGAATTTATCTTTACAAAAGTGACTTATTTAAAAAGTTAGAACGTCGTCTAAGTTCTCGTTAACGTATATCAACTTGATTATTTCTCCATATTTTGCGTATATTTGACACCTTTTTGAGAACATCACTAGAAGTATATTCATATGTTTTATCTCCCTCATTATATATTTATTTTGTACGTAAATTTAAATTATGTCGTTTAATGTAAGTGTTGTTTATGTATGAGTCTTTTTTTTGTATTGTGTATGATTTTAAATGTTTAAAACGGGTATTATAGCGCGAAGATTAACCAACGATAAGAATTCAGCTTGCCTTCGTTAAATACCCGTTTTAAACATTTAATATCATGTCAGTGCGCGTTTCCTTAAAAAATGATTTGTGTATGATTTTATAGGTATGTGACGTATTTAGTTCCATTATTGTATTTTAATTCTTTGTATTTTTTTTTTGTGTTTACTTTCTCTACTGCACACAGAATTGTTTACCACAACTTGGGTTGACTGGTAGAAAATGCCTTAGCATTAAGTCCGCCAATTGTATTATTCTGCAATAAAGATTTTAAAATAAATAAATAATAAATAAGTGTAAGTTTGTTGTTCTAAAGTTTGTTTTGTAGCTTCCAGCACAGATCTGTGGAACTCCAAATAGGCCACTGCTTGCCACGGTTACTGTTACCTATTTGTTTAGATTTAATTCTGCTTTAATTATATGATCGATTTACCAATTCACATTTGCTTTAGCAACAAATCATTTCGAAAAAATGTAAGCATGGAATGAGAATGGAATGTGATCGTTTTCTGTTTTTTTTTCTCCCTGCTGTTCCCCTCTGTTCTTTCATGTTGTAATTTTGTTACCAATCAGAAATATATTTAATTTTATTCCTTTTCAAGATGACTAACAATCGTTTAACTCAACTTACAAATCAGTTTCTCTTGTGGCCAGTACTAACATCTGAATAAAAAAAAACCTTAAAACCAAAACGTTAGCACAGATACTAGCACCTATGTTGGCTTCTACGTATGAAAAGGAAACGTTGTATGAGTTGTATGACCACTCAGTCGTCGGAACTCCCAAGTGCAGTGAGGCGAGGCCGCGCGACCACTTTCAAAACCGTCTCAATATCACAAAACGCGTCATTGTCGCTACTGCATACCTACCTACTTTTTGGATTTTTATTATTGCCCACTCGTTTCCTAATTTGCTTTAATGTAAAACAGGTTTGCTCGAAAATCCGCTGATTCAGTCTTTTTGAAAACGGAATTTTAGTTTAGGGTCCGGTTTTGAAATTGACAGTTAATATGTCACTATAATTGTTGTATTTTATACTAGGCAGGTAATACTTACATTGTTTAGAAGAAATATATCAACGGTTATTAGAACTGCACTGGTTAGGGGGGACATTGTTTTACGACGCCATAATTAGTACACTGTAGACTGATTGATTGGGTTCTATATAATTAAAATTGTGTAAGTATATTGTTGCCTACATCGGAAAGGGGCTTTATTATCATTATAATAAAGAACTGATAAGATATCTATGTCCAGCGCTGGACTAATTTTGGCTCATGATGACGATGATGACCATGATGAAGAAACTCTTTAATATTGTTTGTTTTTTTAAACACAATAAACAATTATAAGATATTTAATTTTATTAAGTATATAAAATAAAATGTGGTATATATAAATAAATTGTATATTTAACCCGCCATTGGTGACGTATATGTCTGTGAGACCGGGTCGAGAAAAAAAATCGAATAACTTTTTGATCCTTTATCGATTTGCGTTGGGATTTTGAGTAGCTGCACTATTGCACGTCCGCCACCCACCAGTTCCGTCCACGGAAGCGTAGCGGGCGCACATATTTGACTGCTGGCGCTAACCCGGTGCGTGAGACCGGCGTCACCAAACTCGTAAGTTTAATTACGATATTTCAATATGTAATGAAGGTTTTATTTATTTCATTTAACGGCTAATATAAGTACAGAATATGAAGATGTTTACAGTTTTATGTTTTCAATAAGTACTTTCATGAATTTCGTGATGCTACGATAATATTGTAGATAAAATACGCTTTGAGCCTACCAATGAACTATCGTGTTTTCTTTTAGATTAGATTAGATAGATTTCTTTTAGATAGATTTTCAAATATTTTTAATACTTTCAGCATGTCCTACGAAAACGAGCAGCGACGTTTGGAAGCTCTTCTCGAAGAGGAACATGATATGGCTATAAGTTCTTCAGACACGTAGTGCCATGTTACATGAGCTGTTTGAGTGATCAGGGACAAGGATTTTTAGGAGTAATTTTTTTTTTTTTTTTTTGGAAGATGGTACATTTATATTATTTTTAACGAGTTCCTAATGTCCAGTGACCAAAGTAGGCTGATTAGATCTAATTGATTAGAGTTAATTGTAATTGTTTTGTTGGTTTTTTGTAGTCAGTCTTAAAAGTTCTGTTATTTTTTTGAGTTTTATATTCTATGCAAGATTGCGTAATAAACGAGTTGTGATTTACTTTATTCATTTGTTTTAATGTTGGGAATATGTATTTGAATAGAACTGAAGCCAGTAAAAACAATATAATTGTTTAATTGCATTCATAATATTTTTTCAAAAAACCCGGTCTGTGAGACCGGCGTCACCAATGATGCAAGTGAAATTCACGTCACCAATGGCGGGTTAATGTTGTCTCGTTTTATTCTAAACGTCGGTTTAGGATTGCAAGTTAAGTTGTTTTTGGTCTGAGGATAGAACACTTGACCGGGCTTACACATGAGCTGTATGATTAAGGATCTGCTTACTTGTAATTGTAGTATTTCATTTTTGTTACCCTTATTGAAACATAATAAATTATTTATTTATAATATTGACTTAAATGCTAATGTTTAACAATGACCAGCATTGTGGGTTCTTTCTGTGGTTTACATAATAGTTTTTGGTGGCGCAATCTCTTTACAACTTTAACTAATCAACATTCATCATAACATAAAATATGGTTGGGAATATGGTTGTAAGGCAGACATTAGACGCTCATGCAAGCGTCATTCAATTCCATCAGTCATGTTTTATGGAATGACTACTAATACTAAATCAAACATACTAATTCACTATATTAGACGATAGGAAATCCGTCAATCACAATCATGACTGTGGTAAAACTGAGATCAAAACGTATCGTCTAATGTCTGCCTTAAAATAAAACGAGTAATAGAATTTTGTAGTAATATAAATATTGCTTACTATATTTATATATTATAACATGATGATAGACCCTTAACAGTAAATACGTAAGATTTGCACGATAAATACTGAATACAGAAAGTACCTACATATTTCGACCTACAAAGTTACGGCATGGCCGCCGCGGGTATCCGCACAGTCTCATCACGTTGTGTCAAACGCACGATTCAGCGGGAAATAACTTACTCAGACAAGGACAACATTATATATCTATCTCACAGTGAGCTGGGCCGCTCATTAATATACTTGTATTAGGAGATCAGGTTACGATGTCAAATGAAACGTGCAGTTGGTAAATGAAGATTAATATTATTATATACTATTTTATAAACTATGCTGATTAACATCAGTGGCGTGCACACCATATAGGCAAAAAGACACTGCCTACCTTAGTATTTTGGATACCCGACCTAATAATATTTATTGCTAGATCCTTTTTTGTTGTACTCACGACAGGCCAACGAAGGTCCTGTGTTTTGTGGGTGAGTAGATACGTAGGTAGGTAGGTATATTTCGTAAAGACAAGTTACCTATACATAGGTGTCAATCCTTAAGGGAATACTGCCTACCTTGTCGTGCCAGTGCACGCCACTGATTAACATAGATATTAAAAGTAAAAAATATTGTATATAATAGCACTGACCAATATTAAAAGTTTAAACGGATATTACGGCGCCAAACTAAGCAAATATAAGCATTAAGCTACATGTGACTGTACTTCTGTCTTCCTCCGGTGACTGCTAAAATATGCTAAAAGAGCCTATCTGTCTTCTATCAGGTACATTTCGGAGAGTGTGTTACGGAGTTGCATAGAATAGGCTATGCAACTCTGTAGCACCCCCATCGCTCTTTTACAGTAGGACAACCAGGAGAAAGGCAAAACGACATCCATACTTTGTTTGCGTCTACTTTTATAGTGCGAACCGCCAAGAATGACTTGCCGGAGTCTGTGTTTCCTGCGCAGTACAGTCCGAAGGTCTTCAAGTCACTGGGTTTAATAGGTAGAAAATAAAAAAGTGTCCTCCATCGTAGACCACATTTCTCCTTAACATCAGGCAGGATGGTGGTCAAACGTTTCATCATAGAGTATCTAAAAATAACGTTCATTTTGGCACTTCAATTACGCTAAGATTCTGGAGTGTTGTTTTCATTGGCTGGCAGAAGCTGGATGCGAGAAGCCGAAAACAGATCACAGTGGCGTGCAATTGGAGAGGCCTATGTCCAGCAGTGGACAAGTATGGGCTGATGATGATGATGATGATGATGTTTTCATTGATAAAGCTCCATATTATCTCATTACATATACTGTGCGAGGGTGACAATGTTGCGTTCTTTAGAACATTCCGGAGTCACCCGTCATGCATCGCCGATGGCCACCGGAGGGGTTTTAGTCTAAAGCGAAAGGGGTGTGTCAGGACCGTGACAAATGGAGATATGTAGTCTCTGCCTACCCCTCTGGGAGACAGGTGTGAAGTGTATGTATGTATGTATGTATGAGTCCGACATAACCCAGTGACACCCCTGGGCGGCTGGGTACATAACGGATTTCCCCTTCGAAATAAAAAAGACTATGTCAAAATGTTTTTTGTGCATGTTTCGCCGGAGGAAACTCACGGTAAAAGTTAATAGCGTTACTTAGTTAGTAACGTTAGCTTTACAATTTTCGTTTTAAAATTATAAAGGTGCATACACAGAGCGCGTAGCACCGAACAGTGCTTCGCAACCGAAACAATTTCGGCCGAGGTCAGTCATAGTATGAGTGACTTCCCGAATGCTTTGGTTCTGTGTTTCTGAATGGTTAATTTCTGAACGCTCGCGTGTTTTGAGGCTGCAGATTGGCTGCACTTCGTTTGGTGGTATTTCAACTTGGAAAGGCGAATGACATCTTAGGCCGTGGGTCTCTTTACCTTTGTTTATAAATCCATGTTGCAATGGGATAGGTAAATCTAAGCTGTACTAATTTTATAAAATATGAATGTTTTATTGTTTTTTTGTTTTACTAATTTGTTTTTTTTTGGATTGTATCGTATTCTTGTATTGTGTATATTTTGTAAATTCTTATCTACCGCATGGGGCATCCTGTAAGGGTAGATACTGTAATTAATATAAATAAATAAATAAATGTTTTTTTGATATCTTTGTGTCGTTTGAGTCTAGTTGTGTTTGGTAAAGTTTCATAACTTTTTTTATGCATAATTTATTGTAGGTGGCCAGTGTCGCATAAATAGTATTTACTTACACTTTGAAAAATAAATATAACAGTACCTTTGTCTCAGATAAACTTCGATAAAAAAACGTCTCGAGTTCATTAGTTTGTTTGGTTATTCATACTTTACATTGTAAACAATTCAAATCGTGTGCCTAATACGTACAATTAATTATTTATTGCTATTGAAAGGTTGTTATTGTGTACTTCTATCTTTCTCTAGTAATTTACTAAACAAGCGGAATAGAACTATGAACACTGGCATCAAAAGGCCATCAAGTATATTAAAAAAACGAATAAACTGAAGTATCATTGTTGTATTTTAACCGTTAAACTTTTACTTAATTATTGACAAGAACTGAACTGACATTAATTATACGGCAGTAAGTATAAATACAGAAAAACACTAATTCAAGTAAAAAACAACACAATCTAAATATATAAAAGGAAAATCTGACTGAGTGACTAACATATATGATATATCAACGCACAGCCCAAACGGCTAAACGTAGGTACTTGCAATTTGGAACGGACGTAGCTTAGGTACCCTAGGAGTGCACTAAGGAAGGAATTCCCGAAATTCCCACGGGAACGGGAAAATACTTTTGTATGAAAACTCTAAACTGCTCTAGGTACACGCTTGAAATTTGGGATGCAGGTATCTTAGTAAACATAAATCTTAGTTGCAACAAGCTACTGGAAAATTCCCACGGAAACGGGAGTAAGCGGGAACAAACTATTGTATGAAAATAAATAAACCGCGTAAGATTGATGATTGAAATTTGGTACGCAGGTACGAAATTTCAATAATCGTTGTTCATTAAATGAAAATTTGATAATTCATTCATATAACAGAGCACTTTCAGAGCGTCTGTGGTCCAGTTGGTCGGACCCTTGACTTGAAACCGGGAGGGCCCGGGTTCGAGTCCGGCTACTGGACGTGTACAAATGGGTCTCTTTTTTCAGAGCCTATGTACGCAACGCAACGCTCGTACGGTGAAGGACAACATCGTGATGAAACCCGCACACCACAAGGTGTGTGAACCCTATAACGGCGATGGGCTCACCCCCTGTCACGTTGGGTTAAATACGCTTGGTGAACCGTGGGTATTTGCTTTAGCAAGTGCCTCTGCCTACCCCGCTTTGAGATTAAAAGGCGTGAAGTGTATTTATTTTTTTTATTATTTTTCAGAACTAACATACGAGTATTTCAATACACATTTTTTTTTGTTATTTGTCCCACATTTTCCTCCTTTACCCTATACAATTAGAAAAGCATTGTTATTATGAAGCCTCGTTAGCATATTTTTGCTACTAAATTCTAAAAACCCCTTTTACATTACTCTTTTGCATAGTGCATGTGTAATTACTGGCACTAAGTTAGCAGTAATGAACCGTGATCTTTTATGAAACTGCATTTTCCCAACGGGATCAGCTCCACCAATGCGTTCACGAAGAACCAATTTGAATTACAAAACGCAACTAAACATACTCCATCTTGTAAAATGTTTGCATAAAATTCCCTTCATAACTCTAGTGTCTAATGTAAACGTCTGAGTCTATAAACTGAGCTAAGAAAGTATGGATCATGCATGTTGCCCGAGGTCAGGTTAACGGTAAATTGTTGGACTCGACGCGAACGCGACTGTACTTTTTCATGTTAATCCGAGCCCCGGATAATGCTGTATTTATAGTGCTAAGGGGATTCCCAGAATGAAACGGCATAAATCAACATTCCACGGGTGAGTTTTTTATTTTAATTTTTTAAGAGAAGGATATTTTCGTACTTACTTTTTTTTTTCGGTACACGCTCTAGGGAGTTGATATTTTTTCGTTTCCTCTTTGCTATAGTAATAACGTTCGTGAATGGATTTAATTATTTTTCAATTATCTGTTTTTGGTGTGATTTTAATTGCATTAAAAATTTGAATAAATAACGCAACGAGTGACAATCCTGTTTTCGACAGTTTAATTATGCACGAAATATCCTATAAAATTTATTATGGTACTTGTATATACAATAAATCTACTTGATACAAGTTATCACGCACATTTAAGGTATCGAACAAAATGATTAAGTGACAGGTTGTTTACAATTTAGGTAAGTACGTCTTCTTTTTAATATAATCAATCTCGCAACCACAACTCAATAAAGGAAGAAAAAGTATACAGAAGCTTGTAAGCTACGCGTAGCTGCGTAGTCGACGCTACGATCCTCGTAGCATCTACGATCGTTTACAGTATGATTATGAAAACGATAATTCTGAACTAGAGAGATGGTTAATTTATACTTTACTAGCTGTATTTGACGATGTTACTCACGGTGAATTGGGTTCCTGTGGGGATTTAGGGATAAAATACAGCTTTTATTCATATGTTAGTTTCATGTTGATCGGTTATACTGCGTGTAAAAGCACCCCGAGCAATGGTCTTAGAAACGTTGTTGGGCTCATTAATATGAACAACTTTTTTTATGGCGACAATGTGGGGAAATTAAAAGAAATTTTCGCCATCATACAAAATAGATTTTCGTACGAACGTTTCTAAGACCATTTGCTCTGGATCCTTTTACGAGAAGAATGTACTATAGAGGTAGACTGTTATCATATGAAAGCGTAATAAATAAACTTACATTATATAATATATAATGTAAGTGTATTTCAATATTATTGATATTTATTTACAGTTACAAATGTTTGTGCGTATACTATTACTCTCTCTCCGTACATCATGTGATATGAGATATATAGATACATAATATGAGATATAAATGTTTAAAGGTTGAAGTGTACTGGGCGTTTAATATACCTCTGATAATTAACATTAGTTTAGTAATTATCAGGTGAAAGAGTAACAAACATTCTTACAAACAAACTTTCGCGTTTATAATATTACTAGGGCGTATCTACACTAAAATAAAAAGAAGCATCGATACCGCTACTAAATTTCTCCACATTCATTATTCTGCGAATTAATATCAAGTAAAGATGAAAACTTTTAATTACACTTTATTTCTCGTAAGAAACAACAAAATTAACATAAACAAGCATCTTGGGCTCTGAATTTTAAACAGATAGATTCATAATGGACTCTATTTGTGTTTGCTCGGTGTTCGAATAAAATTGTTTTCGCGTCTGCCGAAGCTATTGTAAATAAGTACTTACCTACAATGTCGGACGTAATGTTATCTAAGTACTTTGTGATTGAGACGAACTCTTGACTTTTGTTTGAAAAGTTCTCGTGACGATGCGGTACGATTCCAAGATTTTTTGTTATACGCAGTTATTTTTGAATAGTACACGACAGTTTAGAGAGCAAAAACGTCTGCTGACATGTAGGCGTATTCTGTTAAGACGGGTACTTAAAGAACATAATATTTGTTTCTGTTAAAAAAAAACAGGTATAAATTGTTTATTTTTAACACAATGAACAAGTGTTTGAGCACCATCATGCCTGATGTTAAGCAGCGATGTGGTCTACTATGGAGCACACTTGTTAATTAGGTGCCTATTTACCCGCGACTTGAATACCTTTAGACTGTGTAGCGCAAGTCATTCCATATCCACCAGGATGTGATTCGCACTCGTAAATGGTAAATCCAACTGGTATGGTTGACGTTTTGCGTTCTCCATTTTGTTTGCAGTTTGTAATTAAGTACTTTGTTAATTGTAAGTAAATTGAAATTCAACATGAACGACAATAATGAGTTGAAGCTGTTATGATACTCGTAATAATACAATATGATTTGTATATATTTTTTTATAGCTCTCACTTTATGCTTACTCAATGTTTCTACCCCAGGAACTCATATTACGGCACGCAAATACGTCGAATAGACATTGAAGGTATATGACGGTATTTATATTCGGTATTTGCATGGGCTGATGATGATGATGATGATGACGGAATTTGACGGGCCCGTTGGTGTAGTCAGGTCAGCATGTCTGCCTCTGCTCCGTAGGTCCTTCCCACCGCTGAGAGGTGCTTAGGTGATGACCTTTTAAGTACTTGTGGGATGTGTCTGGGTGTTTTATTTATATAAGTATATATTTGAATGAAAAGATATAATTAAATATATCTCGTTGTCTTATTTCCATAACACAATTGCTTTAGCTACTTAACATGGGATGAAGGCAATGTGTGTGTTGTTGTAAATTATTTATTTTTATATTTATAGATAAGCTATGCTAAATGCTTATTTTTATTGATTTCCCGCCGTGATACCTGGTATAAGAATGTAGGACATAAAGTTTGAATCTACAATCCTTTGCCGTACATTTCTGTATGCATGATAAAATTATTATAACATTAAAAAAAGAACCGATTCAACCAATAACATTTGTCACATTTTGTGGTTCATTCTTCAACATTTGTCACAATCGAACCCACGGCCCTACGGAGCAGAGGCAGACATGCTGACCACTACACCAACGGGCCCGTCATAATATAAACTCCGCTTATCCCTCTATGAGTCAGGTGGAACAGTTATGTCTAATGTAATTTTACGTCAGCCTACTATTGCGACGCGACCAGCTAAAGTTGTAGTTTACCACGACTACGAACTTTTTTAAACTTAAATGGCGATTTTTCCCTTCTGAATGAGCACATACTCATGATTTTAAATCACTTTCATGGCACCATTACAACCGTAACACGAATACGGTTTGTGTAAACCGAAAACAGAAAGTCCGTGAATAAATTTCACGAACGACATCCGAAAACGTCCTCCCACAACTATAACCATCAGGGAGAACATCGAAGAAAAGGCATTACGTACAAATAAAAACGCAAAGAGTTTGAAAAGAAAGGCACCAGCGACATTTATGTAATTACCTATCAGATCGCGATATCGCGCGGGAAGGAGAGACGCGGAGGGAAGCTGGATGCCGCAGTCGACTAGCGAACACCGACCAAAGAGGTAGCGCCGCGTCGCCGCCGGAACTCTATCGTCGGCGCGTGATTGTTTCCACCGCAAGCTACTGGCCGTTGAAATTCAATTCTTTTCTTTTTCACGATTTTGAATTTGGAATTGTGGTTGTGATTTTGTGAAGTGATGTGCGATGACAATCAAGTGCAATGAAGAGGAATATTTGGAAAATGTCTTTGGTACTGATTTTGGGATTTTTCGTAGGTGAGTTTCGTCTTATTTTGAAATTGCCGCTGTATAAATGACTTTTTTTTTAATTTTCGGTATAAACCGCAGACATTGTTTAACAGGAATCAATATAAAAGATGTGGTAAAGCGTCAATGAAGCTACTCCAATGTTCGGGCGGAAATCAAATCATGTTCGGCCGACCTATTCATGCCGGATTAACGGATTACATTTCATTTCATGGCACCGACAGGGATTTCCGTGTAATTCCCACACATTCACTGACCAAAAAAGCTTACGTGGAATTATTTTTGATTTCGTACATTACAGTTTAATTATCGATGTTTAATTACTACATTTTTCGCGTATTTCACTGACGCAATTTGAAAACGTTATGTGCGCAGTCGAAATATTTTGTAACGTCATTAATGTTTTCACTGACTTTTTAATAAGAAATTATAGCGTGTACCCGCGGTTTCACCCGCGTAATATTAGTTTCTTTAACACGTGTCTCAGTACTATTGCATCCTAAATCAAATTTCTAAATTAATTATGATTTGTTTTTTTTAAAAACGTACCGGAACCTAGCTTGTCGGTCAGAACACTGTTATAGCGAGTCCAGTTTTTTTTTAACTTAGCCTACAATGACAATGCACTGCTGGACGAAAGCCTCCCCGACCATTCTACACTGCTCACGATCCGGTGGTAGGTTGCTCAAGTCGCTCCCGAACGTATCAAGGTCATCTCGATATATCCTTCTCGGTCTTACGACGCCGGTCGCCAGTTGATGGTGGATGAAGAACGTCATCGAATAGATATCATCATCATCATCATCATCATCATCAGCCCATATTGTCCACTGCTGGACATAGGCCTCTCCAATGGACTGATGATATACGCAAGATGGCTGGCAGAAGCTGGATGCGAGAAGCCGAAAACAGATCACAGTGGCGTACAATTGGAGAGGCCTATGTCCTAATACTGCGTGTAAAAGGAACATAAGGGTCTTAAAGCCGTTGTTGAGGCCGTCAATATGAACAACACTTAACAACCACGGCGACAATGCGGGAAAACGAAAAAACAAAATGTCATTTCCATAGACAAAAAGTTGTCTATTTTGCTTCTCAGATCAAATACGTCTAGACTTGCAAGCCGTGTACCACCCTCAGTATTTATTTCATCATCATCATCAGCCACATAACGTCCACTGCTGGACTAGGGCCTCCCCCAATGAGATCCGTCATTTGAGGTGAAATGCCAGTAATCGCCACGCTTGGCAGGCGGGTTGGCGATCGCAGGGGTGTTGTGGTTTAACTCACAGAGAGCGCTGCTGCCCGTTCTCTGGAGAGCTCCCTCGGTCGCCTCTTACGACCCCCATGACGGGAAAAGTTGGGCTGGGGTGGTGACACATGTATTCTATTCGCCGTCACCACACGGCACAGTATTTATTTATCCAACACTTAACCTATTCTTACAGCAATGCCAATTCAATAGGTAAGTTAATAACATTCTATAAACACATTCACATTGTAACAACTTTAAAGCATATCATACAGTAGGTACATAATATAGTTTGTAGTATGGGAAGGCAAAACAAAAAACAAACAACAATCAACAAAACAAAATGGAAAAGTATGTCTCTTTTCCATCAAAATGTATGGAAAATGATGTATTTGTGGATCCAAACTGTCACTTTTTCTACGAATTTGATAGTATCCAGATACCTACCCTGGTACGCAGTAAGACTGAAGATATTGGCCTTACTCTTTCACTCCTGCATGTTTTTGTATACAGTTGTCTCCTTCATTCTAAACGTTAGTTTAGAATTGCAAGTCTAGTTCTTTTTGGTCTGAGATTTTGCACGGATTTTTTTTTATTTCCCAGCATTGTCATCATAGTCAAAGTCGTTCATTTCTGCCCATCAACGTTTCTAAGACCATTGCTCGAGGTTCTTTTATTTCCATTCCATTGCAGTAGATTATCTATTATCTAAATGTAACTTGTCTCTTGTCCTAGGTACTAGTGGCGAAGCTAGGGTGTAAGCCAAGTAGGTAGTACAAGACAAGCCTATGCCAGGCACATTAAAAAATATTTTCAAGGAAATTAAGTAGCGTAGGGACTTATTATAGCTCAAATAAGTAAGACAAATAAAATATCTAAGTAAGAATTGGCTAAGTGCCTATTTTTCACTACCAGCTTACCTCCTAGCTTCGCCACTACTAGGTACATATCAATTTACTCTTAATGTATTATACTATAATGTGTGCGGTTTGAAAGAAGATGTAGTGACCAAGATTGTAAAGGGCATGCTTCGGTGGTTTGGGCATATGGAGAGAAAGGATGAAAGTCGATTGACGAAAGAGATTTATATGGGCGATGTAATGGGCCGAGTGAGTAGAGGTCGCCCCAGAAGGAGATTCATCAACCAGATTGACTTCTTGGCGGAAGGTGGCGTGAAAAGTACTCGAAACCGGAGGTCATGTATGAATGTAGATGAAGCGAAAGGGGTATGTCAGAACCGTGACAAATGGAGATCTGTAGTCTCTGCCTACCCCTCTGGGAGACAGGCGTGAAGTGTATGTATGTATGTATGTACACATCAAAAGTGTCTAGGGATCAAGAACATTTTTAGCTCTAAAAATTTTAATTTATTTAAATCTAATCTAATCTTATGGATTGGTCTCCTACCTAATTCCCCATGCCTGTATCAATAACTTATCACCACATTTTGAATAAATTATGAATG
>SJJU01004933.1:0-18841 GCA_012932125.1 Conopomorpha cramerella
TTTTTGTTTTATGTAAAATTAACTTATTTACAGCGATTTAAAACATTTTTGCACTAAGCCCATAAAACGCTTCTGATACTTTATATCTTAATAGTAAGAGCCCTTGTAGTAGAAAATTTAATTCCTTCAAAGATTAAACTGGATACAAAATGTAAATCTCAGTGTAAATTTGTTATCGTTTCCGACAAACGTGTAACGTATTTACGTTTCCGTAGGAAATTTACTGAGACCCGTATTCAGATTAAAGCTATTTATGTACCTCTTATCTTTATTATTTGTCTGTAACGTTCTATTATCGGCTGTTTAGGTATGTGCGTATCACGACTTTCCTTGCACGACATGTACATGCTTATAGGTAAACATAGTACATATTTTGATTGAGATAAATTACTCTTCGTTCGTTTCGGAGACTGTACATTGATTGTTTGATAGATTGATATCACGTGTCAATATTTTGATACTGCCTGTCTTGTACGGCTGTCGGAAGTGGAATAGATTTAATCGAATGTTATCGATTTGTCTGTTAGAGATATTATTTATAAAAAAAAGACGTTTGGTTTTACGAAAACGAAACTACGGTAAAAGTGAAACTCCCTACTCCGCGGCCGACAGTCACGCGACATGCAACACACAGACTAAAACGTTCCAGACGATGTAATAAAAGTTTCACTTTAATAAGAATGTAGTGGAGCCAAATATGTCCAGTGTACTTTATTGTAACTCACACAAACATCAATACATAGTATAAAACAAAGTCGCTTACTGCTGGCTCTCCCTATTTATCCGTACATCTTTTAAACTACGAAAATAGATTTGATTGATGCGGTTTTTTTATGGTTGGCATGATTCCAGGCGAAGGTTTATATGTATAATACATGCATACTATAGTAACTAAACAAACAATTAGTGTCAGTATTGCACTCGAGCGAAGCCGTGGCTTGCCGCTAGTATGATAAAATATTAGAAGAATCATTGAATGAAATTAAATAACATTTTGTATACTTAAATAATTATTTTGAACCAGAGGCGTCATATTAGCGAATAATATAAGGATTTCTCCGATTTGCCACCAGGTGGCGCAATATATTACGAGAATAAAAATACTGCTATGCTCAGAATAACAATCCCCATGTACACAATATTATATGCTACTGCAGTCATCTTATGCTTTATTATACATTTCAGACCTGAGTGTTTATTCAATTGACAGTTTGGTTGCGAAACTATCCATTTAGTACATTGACTTCGCTCTCTTATGCTGCTTTGGTATATGTATGATCCAGTGGTCAGCATGTCTGCCTCTAGTCCAGTGGATCGCAGCGGTTCCCCCCGCTTTGCTGGTGCTTTGTCGATGAGCTTTAAGTGCTTCTTGTACTGTTTATAAATGTATTTCGCTGTCTGATGTACATAACACTAGTGATTTAGCATGTGCGACGGCACATGGAATCAGAGCCACGTTTGGGTGTGTGTGTTGTACAATATTCATGTATGTATTACTAACTGACTCGGCAAACGTTGTTTAGCTAATATAAATTGTTAACAGTGTTTCCCCGCTGTTATATGTATGTATTATACACATAAACCTTTGTCACAAATCACAACCTATTACCCCTTAATACAACAAAGGGAAATATATTCCCACTTAGCCTAAACTAACTTTGAACCTTAAGGAATACCTTCACTGCAGGGGGATTATACAATTAATATATACAATTTTCTAGAAAAAATATACAACAGCGAATGCTATGTAGAGTTTTTGTCATTATCATTTTCCTGCCCTTATCCCGCACTTCTGTTAATATATTACATTTTCTTATAGGTACTGATATTCTTTTAGCGAAACCACGTAGTCAGATTCATGTCATTAGAGTTTAAAATCCAAGAGAAAATCTTAGTCTTGTTGTATTAAGAGTTAAAGAGACCAGCCTCAAATTCCCTTAAATACATAGGGACAGACGGCGAGAGACGACTTGTTTTATACTATGTATTGATTTACATCAACATCCCGATCTATTCCAGGCTAAAACGGTAGCAGAACAGTTAGCAGCGAAGCTGAACACGCGGCTCAACTACCAGCCTCGCGACGAGGCGGCCGAGCCCGTCGAGGAAGTGTTCCGGAAGTACGAAACTGAACTCGAGATCAACGACTTCCCGCAGCAAGCTAGGTGGAGGGTCACTAGCAAGGTAATGTTGATATGCTTACTACAAAATTTTATTTTCCCTTAGTTATCAAAATTCTGAGGTCCACATATCTTGAAATAAATTGACCACATACGTTTTTTTCCTTTCGGGCCTTGGTACCTACTTATCAAAGAGCATTTTTACCTGGGAACCAACTTAACATTCTCCCAATTTCCCAAATTGCCTACTTACCAAATATCCTACTTTGCAAAGTGACTACATTCCCGAAAGGGTTTTTTTAATCATCTTGAACTACTTCATTTATAGCTCACACAGTCAGTTAAGTTGATTACTTTCAACTCCTTAAGATAATAGGAACGTCAATTTTATATCGATTCTTTGTCCGTGCTCCGAGCCTACGGTCTCTTGTGGACCACTGGTTCCCTTTTCTGGTTATTGAGAGCATACTTAGTTCTCTGTGGGCGGAGTCGACCAAGATACGTCGCATGTGGTTTATACAGATTTTACCGCGGTACAGGTTTGTCTTAAACTCTAATAGGGGGTCCTGGAAACCATATTGTAATTGATTTAATGATAAAAAATACATAAATTTTGAATTGACTGATAAAGACTGCGGGCTTAAATACCGTGGGTTAAGTTGATCCCACAGACATGATAAATTATTGTAATTAAGTGTTGTTATTTCCACCTACATAGTATAACTGTATAAGCGAATACATAGCATATTTAAGCCTTTCCGAGAGTGACGCAGGCCGAGAATATTTGTCGTGTTCCAGTTGTTTCACATAGAAATACCCTACTTTCGTTATCCGGATATTCGGCTCCGGCCCGCTTTCTTGGTCGTGTCGCCTCTGTGTGACGTGAGCTTAAACGTTTTACATGGTGTAATTTAATTAAACACAATAAGATACAGTGGGGAATTTTCCCTGATGTTTATTTTACAGATACCATTCGCCTTTCTGTAATGTACATTGTCAATGTCTACGTAGTATAATATGACATAGTTTTGTTTTTCGTTGCAATAATAGAATCCAACTTATTTATTCAAAACTAGCTTTCTGCCCGCGGCATCGCCCGCGTGGACGTCGGTTATATTGCAGTATAAAGGAATATTTTTGTATTCCCTCGGGAATATATATTTTTTAAAAGTACCCTATTATTTAAACCGGACTTCGAACTATACGTCTCCAAAATTTCAAATCAATCGGTTCAGTAGTTACGGCGTGAGAGCGGAAAAAACAAACAAACTTTTCCATTTATAATATTAGTAAGATAGTAAGATGTATCAGCATAATTGTTATCTTAATATGACGAATTCAATGAAAATGCAAATTCAAAGTAGGTACATCCTTGTTTGTCATGATGTAACCATACATAATAGGAACTGTCCTGCCCCAACCACTGCATCGCAGTAGAGTTGAGATATAAGCGGATCTGTATAATTACTAAAGGCAGATAACTGGCTTTTATTATTGTAAATCTCTAACCTTATTAATTATAAGTCGATAAACTTGGTAAGCGCGTGTTTAGAGGACGTGTGATCACGAGCCGTCCACGATATTAGCGCGTGCTCTAAACTTGCATAGTTATGTGAACTTATCTCTCCTATCTTGTCTTCTAACGTAATGTACATAGGGGTAAAACAGAGTTTTGTTAGTTGTAAGTTTTCTAACTCAAAAATTACTACATTTATTCTAATGTAGTTTCATTTCATCCAAATAGTCTCAGTCAGTCTTGTCTCGTATTATGTACGAACGTCGTTAGTTAGTTACACGACATACGATTCTGAAGCTACTTTATGAGGTTTTTACTAATTAGGTTGTATATCAGAATGAGATGGACTTACTTTTATCCCGAAAAAAAAATCTTCAGAAGGATCTAACAGTCGATTATAAATACAGCAGTATGTAGAATGAAACTTCATTCTCTTGCAAATAATTGCAAAATTTAGTCTGGTGTGTAATTAAGTGGAAGTGAACGTGAATCGTGGGGCGTCCACTAGTATGTAATAAGCAACATAGTTGCTATCGAAAGACAGTACAAATGTAAACAATATAAATATCGTCATATATAACGTCAATATAGTACGCAAACGAACAAAGAATAAGATAATATCAGGGCTCGGAAAACTGTTCTTTTTTCAAACCGTTAGCATTTATTTGTGGTGTGAACTTTTAATTTCGGTTTAGTTCACATTAACCGGATAATAAACCGGTTTAATACCGGAACATTTCAAATCATTTTTGGTATGATTAACCTGCAATTACCGGTATATACCGGTTAATCGGACCTAATAGAAGTAAACAGTACGGAGGGAAGGTAGAAATTGAAACTAGTCTCAACATTTTTTGCTCCTATCGGCCACCGCCGCCGCTGATACCGGTTAATTTCGTTCGAAATTCAGTTATCTAAATGCTCGCGTTCGTACCAAAAGTTCGGAGCTTAACCATTAATAACCGGTATAAAACGGTTAATCATTAACTGGTTCTGAGTCCTGGATTATATTATGGAGTCGTAGTTGGTTAATACTTAACTCTATCCAGCTCCCCTAGCACAGCGGTCAAAGAAAGAAGTGACAAGAAATATAACGCGCTGCAACAAACAAGTCGCACGAATTGTGACATAACAGCCAATCAGAGCGGGTAGTTTTCCTGTAGTTTTCTTACAACACCTCAACCTACGAAATGATAAGCGGGAGTGGAACATTTAGTGCCAATAACGTCAGACCACTTATAGATGATTTCAAATAATACTCAAACTTTAACATTATCATGTTAAATATGACAGGATTACCGATACACACGATTGGACAATTTTGGGTAGATATTGTCAATAAAATTTAAAAATATAATTTAAAAAACCCTTTCATCGATTATATTAATAACAATTTCTTTGCTGTTTTTTTATTACAATGCAGGCTAACTTTACCTACCACAAATAAAATATCTGAATATTGTAGGTTGCACGCGTCATAACATTCAATCGTGTATGGTTCACAAATCTTACTATTATTAGCATTTTATTTGCGCTATCTTCCTACCATCCTATAACAGGTTCATGGATTTAAGCACGATGGCGTGACACGACTGTCACACGAAATTTTTGAAACGTTTAAATACGAAATGCATATCAGCCCGTGTGCAAAGTGACGTCAGTTTCGCGTCATCTGCACCAAATGTTCGACCCATGGTGATAAGAAATCTGTCACTCAGTAGTCGTGCCATAGTAAATTTGACATTTGTCACGTGATTTGTTTTATATCAATGCTGATATTATCCTCAGACCAGCCGATATAATCTGAGAGAAGCATCTTGGATTGTCCAATCTCCGTTCGCGGAAGAATCGAAGGTTCACTTGTATTTGTTGATTTGGCTTCTATTTGGTTGGGAACTTCTACGGCGAACCATTGAAGCCGATCTCAAGGAAGTATAATCCGCTTGTAGGCCTCAGCAGGGCTAGCATGCGCGTCAATAAAGACACTACATACAATAAATACACTATATAGTTGGCTGTTATGTCACGCTTTGTGCGACTCAGCTTGGTTCAACGCAGCGCGTTATATCATTTGCCACTTCTTTCTGGGAGCGTTGTATTAGACTTCGGCTAAACTCGGATACGCTCTAAGAAAGCACTCAAAGATGCCTACCCATACCTTGTGTTGCTTAACTTCGAATTTTCCCAACTGAGTTGGTAACAACACGACGATCCTTTTGTGAACTATTGTGCCTTATTTTTGAGTTGTCATTCATCATTGTCATCAGGCACATGACGCCCACCGCTGGGCGATTGTCTAGCTTGTCGCTTACCGCTTGTCGCTCATTTATAACCTATATTTATGTGAATTGTTTTTTTCTTATTATGAGGTTTATTACTGTTGTTTTGTTACTTAATTGTATTCGTTTTGTTTTATATACCTATGCTAAGTTCTCTTTTCTCTGGATAAAGTTAAAATTAGTAAGCTGTATTCCTATTGCATACAACATTAAGTGCACTTTGGCCCTGAGCCGTCAGCCTTTTTGTAAATATTAAATAATAAATGAAGACATAGATGTTTATTGGATATTCAGATGGAGTGAAGAAGCTACATTTTCCTAATAAACACGTTACCCATAAAAAACACGTGCCATGCAATTACAGATTGCTGTTTAATTATTTCCTCGCATGAATTATTGACTGATACAGCGATAATTAAATGAATGATACACATGTGCGTACCCTCGAGGAATCAGTTGACATTCACGTTTCATGAACATTTTATTACAAGATAAAGCTGGCTATGTTTTAACTTATGTTTTCGTGGTGAAGGTTTGACGTAGTTCACGATGAAAACAGTAACCTTTAAATATACTTTTACAATTCACAAAGAGTCTCGTGGCTAGTTTTTATAACTTACCTTACGGATAATGGGTTCTTTCATACAATTGCGACAGATCGTTGATTGTATTAACATTTTGTACGAGTAACATACTGATGGGATTTAGTATGTATGTTAAGTGTGTTAAGTATTTCACATACTTTATCTCTCACTCAATCTCTCACAATAGAAGTAAAATTTACATATTTCATCCCGACACACACGAGAGACTTTCGTTGACTATGTCCACGTGATCAGTGGTGGAGTAAATGTACGAATTCAACGAAAGCTTCTTATTTCCTTTTTTTAATGGTTAGGCTGGTGTTGATAATTAAAGATAGATAATGTCATAAATGATTGATATTTATTATAAAAGGAACATGTTCATTCACCACTTGTAATCTGTTGACACCGGTGTAAACATCAACAGAATTCCTCTATCCAGTTATAGTCAGTAAAATACCCTAGAAAACTGATTCAATGTAATGTTGATTTAGAAAGATAGTGGTGTTTATGTACATTGTTTGTTCTAAATGAACCAGTGTAGACTGGCACCTTGTTATCTATATACATCTATCACACCGTCAGCCCTACTTATATTAGTTAAAATTTACATTCATAACCGTCTCAATACGTCATGAAATATATCTTAAAAGATAAATTGATACAATCGTCGAAGTTATTTTTGACTAGACATCTCTTTTGGAGATATCTGATCTCTCTTATGCTTTATCTGTGAATATCTTATCTACCTACCCTCTTCTGGCTGCATCGATTCAAGTGGCTGATCTATTCGGTGTTCGTTGACGTCTGGTTTGATCAGTCCTCGATAGCCAGCCAAAATGTGATTCGGTTTGTACAGTCGGCCAAGACGGCTACCACTCTCAGTTTGAAACTCATATGAATGGCATTAGGATTATTTTTATTTGTCACAATATAGCTACACCACTAAAATGATGTTTTAGTGACACAGGTATTGTCAACTGATATATCATTTTCTTGCCAGACCGTACGTACATATTATGTTTTAGGCAAGCTACATGAAATTTTAGGTCAAGGGAGAAGTTTAAGTTACAACTCTACTAAGTTTGAGCTGTTTTTGTCCGAATTGGACCTTTCAGATTAGTTTCAGTGACAATTTTTACCAAAATAAAAACCAGTCTTACTTAAATTCGATATGTAGACCGTTTGATTCATCGCGAGTACTCGAGTGACGAGTACTAGATTGCATCTTTGAATCAAACACAGATATCTGTACATGAGGGTAGTTGAAGAATAGGGACGTTAATGTCTTGAAATTGTTTGTACGAATTTATTTTGGGTTTTCAAATCATAAGTTAAGCACCTGCGTCACATAGATTTCCATTGCATCCTTCGCGCCCGATATAAACAAAATAATCACAACATACTAATTAAACTAGCCTAACCATATGTTTTTACATTTTAGTAATCTTATCATACTTACTTAATTGAGTTGTTTTCCATTAACGCGCAACTAAATCCGGTTGATTAGTCACATTTCTTCTGTTGTTGAGATTTCTTTTGTCAACATTATTGTTTTTGCGGTAAGTTCTATTATCGCTTGACATGACAGTAAAGAACCCTTGCAATATTTATGCATTTAATGAGAAGGGCCGTTAAAGTAATGTATGATGACCTCCCTGTATGATAACCCCACGCTGAGACTTGAGTATTTAGACCGGATGGTATGCACCCAGGTTGTCATTCAGCGCACTTGGGTGTGAAGATACAGACGTGATGTTGTTCAAACTTGTATTATTGGGCATTCTCATATTTGCCGGCATCAAATTATTCCAGAAGCAGCGGTATTACCACTAGGTAAGAATTACTTAGAATTTTTTATTTCTAGTCTTCCAATTTCAATTTTGGGGGTAGTTTTCACTTTGAGATTCAATTATTGAGTGATGAGGAGAGCTCAACTTCAAGTGACGCAGATCTGTGTCAGCGGCGCACATGATCGGGTTTGTTCGTGTCGACAGTTCTTATCAATTTATCAACCGATTCTGATTTATTATCCACTACCGTGGTGTGCGACCACCAGCCGATATCCGTTGCATTATGATTTTAAATTGTATTTGACTTATGTATTGAACTTTTTATCTGTATCTGTGTGTAAAATCAGGACAATAATACTTCAGTCCTGGACAGGACTTTTCCAAGTGTCAATGAGATGTTGGTTGGTTTTCTGGCAGCTTCAAATATGTCAAAAATAGTTCTAAAACTTCTCACGGGTGGCGCTATCTATATCAGACATTATCTCACTCATTTAAGAATTGTCAACAGAAAATAATCACAACCCTGTCTAGGTAGTGCCATCTATGGACATTTCTTAGAACTGCAATAAGCCGTCTGTCAGAAAACCTCCCATTTATTATAGTCGACGTTATTACACATAGTTGAGTAACCAATGGTATTTTTTCAAGTAGTGAACAAAAAAATTGAAGAATTTCCATTCTTGTCATCATTGCAACTGTTGTGCAATATTTCCGATAAACTAAATAATACTAGATATTGTCAAGATACCTTCACTAGTTTCAAAATGTCTTTCGATACGTGTGATTAGGGATTTAGATATGTCCAAAATACGAGGTAGAATTTACTTGACATTACATTGATTATAAATAATGTATTTATTCTACCATTACGATAGAAATTAAATCTTTACCTAGCTGTAGATAGCTGGGAGGATGGTTGAACTCATTTCATTGTTCTTAAATTCTATTACCGGTGAATAGAGGTTAAAATCTGTGAGACGGGTGTCGGCCTGTCTAATGTTAGGATGGTTTATCAAAGTTAAATTATAATCATTGTCAATTTGCTAGAAGCACGTGACAAAGCGTAAAAGGATTATATTTATCGGTGAATCAACATGTCGTATGATAACTTGCGTATATCAAATAAAACTTGTGTAATTCGGAAACTTCAGAGGTATTTTTAGTCGCACCTGTGTACGTTTTTATTTTCCACATTGATAAGCGATGAAGACGTTGATAATCTTTTTTTGGCATACTGACACATGTTGAAGAATTTTTTACTTTACATACATTATCTATACTTGTTTTTCTTTTGTTCTAAGAGGAAAGTGTTGCTATTGTTTAGATCGCGTGACGGCTCAAAAGAAAATACTGTTAGTCCTTGAATGTAGGTCGATACGCGAATTAGATACTCTTTGTTTAAATAAGGTTTTCTTGGACATATTGCGTCTGTGATAAGTTGCAAGTGCCTCACTAAAGGGACTGAATTATGACTGAAAAATATAGCTGATATTATTTTTGTAGAACCAGACTTCCGTACCTTTGACTTTCATTCATATTATGTCTATTTAGGGACCGTATTGTGAAGCTACAATCAGTAATGGCAAGTGTTGCTTGAACAGAGATCTGATCGACTAGAATCTTGATCCACTTGTATCTCAATATTGAACTTCATATTAACAATATTTTTTTTCCTTTCTTTCGCAGGAGGCACTCGCTCTTATAAGTGAATATTCTGAAGCCGGCATCACAGTGCGCGGTACCTACGTGCCACCGGGCAAGGCTCCACCAGAGGGCGAGAGGAAGCTGTACCTCGCCATAGAGAGCTCTCAAGAGTTGGCCGTCTCCAAGGCAAAGTCGGAAATAACACGGCTGATCAAGGAAGAGCTGCTGAAGCTGCAGACCTCTTCACATCACATGGTCAATAAGTCGCGTTACAAAGTCATTTAGGCTGGATTATGACTATTATTACATGAACGGAAACACAAATTTGGTTGTTTTATTTCCAAACTAGGCGACTCGATAAACTTGTTTTGCCAATATACATTATTAACAATGTTTCATATATCATCAACTGTACATATAAATCTTCATCAAGATCACTCGATATAATGAAGCAAACCGCATCAAAATCTGTCGCATAGTTTTAAAGATCTAGGCATACAACAGACAGCGGGGGGCGACTTTGTTTTGTACTATGTATTAATGCTTAATGTTTATATAGGGATGTAATAAAAGTGTTCTGGAGTTAGGAACATACCTATATATATCACACCCGGTTCCCTTAGGGGTAGGAAGAGATTAGACATTACCTTTTTATTCACCTATGTATTAATGGAAAAGTATCTGTCCAATTCGTCACGAGATCTATTGAATGATGAAATTTCAAGTAAATATGGTGTATCTTAATATGCGATAACTATGCAGGAAATGTTATGAGGAAAAGAAAAAAGATTTGTATATTAGTCACGTGTATTCTATTAACTTACAGAAGACGAGTATGAAAAGTATTACATTATAAGTATAATATTCTAACTGGTCAAACCAAAACGGAAAAAATGGGGGTATAGGGTTTGAAAAATACCTACCTACCTAACCTACTCAACATGAACATAAAATTTCATAGAAATCTGTTCAGTGGCGGTTCGCGACTCAAGAATGATTTTGTACAGAGTGTAAAAGGACCCCGAGCAATGGTCTTGGAAACATTGTTGGGCATGTCAATATGAACAACTTTTACTATGGCAACAATGCGGGAAAACGAAAAAAAAATTTTCCTGGGGAAATGACATTTCGTATGGGGATTTAATTTTTCTCCATAGTAAAAGTTATTCATTTTTGATCAGCCAAACAACGTTACTAAGACCATTACGCGGAGTCTTTTTACACGCAGTATATTATAGGTAGGCAATCGGTTTTCATCATTATAAGAAAGCCATACCATAGACCAACACCAAAGTATAACCCATCGTAGAACACATCACAGCTTAACATCGGGCAGGACAGGATGGTGGTCAAACGCTTGTTCTTAATGCATTAAAAAAATATAAGTATCTACATACTAATATCAAGATTAAGCGACTAAGCAGGCTTTCTTTTCAATCACCAAGTATCTAGACAATATCATTGGCGTGCACTGGCTTTTACGACAAGGTGGGCAGTAATCCTCAAGGATTGACACCTATGTATAGGTAACTTGTCTTTACGAAATATATGTACCTACATATCTACTTAGCCACAAAACACAGGACCTTCGTCAGCCTGTGTCGTGAGTACAACATAAAAAGTTCTAGCAATAACTCTATTATTAGGTCGGGTAGCCAAAATACTAAGATAGGCAGTGTTTTTTTGCCTATATGGTGTGCACGCCACTGGTACATATTAAACAATACAGCTACTAGTCCTACAGAGTATAAAACAATAAGTGTTGCGCAAAGACCTACTTGTATAGTTGCTAATCTTTAATCGTAGGCGTTTATTACCAATGGATGGAAATCTTAAAAAATAAACGCCAAAATAAATACTTCGCGCCTTTTAATCCTAAAGCGGACAGTCATCCAAGACAGTATTTAACCCAGAGAGACAGTATTTTCATACCCACAACGTCGGATTACAAGTACAATTACCACTAAACCACAGATACTAACCTAAGACAAGTCAAATTTTGTTCGAATAAACTTTCCTTCGGCCATTGCCTGGATAGAAAAGAAAACTTGTCTATTATCCACTTCATTGTAGGTAGGTACCTATATTATTTTAAAACTGTGACTCAAAATATTATGCTCCTGTGCTTCTACATAGCACCTAATATTTATGAAATGTTTCTCTTTTCTGTTTTCTTCATGAGATGAACAATTTTAAAGGCGCTAACCATAGATATGCAAGCACGGAAAGTTACTGTCCAAACCGAAGATTTACTCCTCAGAAATATTGCATTTGAAGAATATGTCTTTGATGAACTCCTGAGTGGCACGTAGCTCAGTTGAGACCAGAGGGCCAAGTCTGCTACACTCTCGTAGTTGTAGTAGACTTGTAGGCCACAGGGTCTGTCCATAGACATCAAGATTTATGTGCAGTCTGTTCTTCAAATTGGTAAATCTCTTCGGATGTGAAACGTGGAGAATTCGACAGAGTGTCATGTATGAACTACAAGTATAAATAAACCACTAAAGATGCATTCCCTCGTGGTGTCGAATACCATAAGAATCGAGGTCTTAGGGCGCTTGGCCGTAAAGATCCGTTCCCGTTTTATAGTGAGCTGGCGGTGGGTTGGTAATTTCTATACTGTACCACGGTACGGTAACAACCATAAGTATTGTGTACGAAGTGCAGCCTATGGCAAGACGACGCAGATCTGGATGGTGTACCGTCTACGGCGAGCTGAAAGCGTGAAGGAACGAGCTGTAGTGCAGTTTTCGTAGTCAAGTAGGTACGCAAATACCTTCCTACTTCCAGCGATCCGCGTGAACGACCAGGAACTATCAACGTGAGGTAGTCCTACCTGTCTCGCTGCGATTGCCTTCCTCACTACATGGACTCTACCTAGGACGTAATCGGTCGGGATCCGTCAGTCTCCGATGTGTACACTTGTCCTGGCATAGGAAACTGCATTAAATGTAGGTAGTGCATTATATGTATTGTACGAATCTACTTAGGACAGCCAGTTGTCAATCTATACCTACTGATATTATAAAGAGGAAAAATTTTATTGTTTGTTTGCATAGAGTAGGTTCCAAAACTTCTGGACCAATTTTAAAGAATCCTTTGGGGAGCTTTTATCCCGAAATTCCCACAGAAATGGAAAAAAACGTGAGTAACCCCACGCGGTACAGCCAGTCATCGATAATCTGCGGAACTTTGATTAAAAGGTTAATCAAACTAACGGTGTGGCTTATTCCAAATTAATATCGAACAATTAATAAGAGACGATTGATTGGCTGGTTGTTTTCCTAGAGCCGCCGCTGCCGCCGTAACCGCACAAATGCACAGATAACCAAATGACACAATAGATTGGAAAGTTTTCCCAACACTTATAGTGATAAGGCTTCGAGGAGCACGTGGTCAGCGGCAGATTGACCTAGGGCTGTATAAATAGATAGCCGACGAGTGACTCGTGCCCGCCCAGCCGCTGTGATAAACTGGGGTTATCGACTTATCAATATGGGAGGATTCCATTGCAAACAACTTCTATCGAGTAGGTAACTTGCTAACATACTATCTTTAATAAGCACATAGTTATAAGAACTTTTTGTAATTAACACTAACTAGTCTTTGTTGCTCATAATAACAAATTAGGTATCTAGTACCTAGGTACTTATTATAATTAATACCAATACCGCGACATTGACTTGACGTTCGCCTGATTGCAAATAAGAATAAATACTACCCTGTATTATGGGGTACTAGAACTCATTCAATGAACATCCAGACTCACACCGATTAAACCCCCACGTTGACCTCCGTATGGCCTCAAATGGGGCTAGTCCTTGGTAGTAGCCGACATCGACATGAAGACATGCGTCAAGACCTCTTTGCCTTTTACTAATAACAAAAGTGTTTTGTTATTTTCAATAATTTTCTTGACTTTAGCAAAAGACGAAACCGTATGTACCTATCAGTATATTTTACCCTCTTTCATTTCTACACAAACAATTTTATCTAAGTGTATGTACATATAAGTATACGAGCATGTCATAGCAACAGTTCTTAAGTTTTAGGATATTTTTTAACCAGTAGGCAATGCCAAGTGTTGTTCATTTGCGTAGGGTTTGTACTTACACAATTTATTACTCCAGCCTGATGTTTTGATGTTGTATCTAAACATCATCAGTGGAAAAAAGTAAGTCTTATAAGATAACGCGAACTACATACAATGACTAGTACCATCAACACACCATAAAAATATTTGTTCTAAATTTGGAGATAAGTTAATGCTCGAAAATTTCCTAAACCTAATTAATTAAAGTCATTGTTTACTTGAAGATATATTCTTGGCAGAGTCTTACAAGTATAATATAATAGAGGAGATCGCACCGCAGTTTCATCCACGTAGTTTTTTCAAATTTCACAGACTCATAATAATGTTAGTAAAATTCTTAAAAACTGTGATTAGTAAGTAAACATTTTTTTATATTCATGTATTTTATGTTTGTTCGATCTTTTATGTACCGATTTAGATGATTCTTTTTTTGTCAGAAAAGTGGTGCCGTTATGAGGAAGTCAGGGTTTGACGATCACAGACCAGATAAATATCACTATAAACTTTAAAAAAAAGGACGACTAGTAGTGGTTGTATCCATAGGATAAATAGCATAGAATGTGCTTTGACTTACAACTATAAGGTGCTCTTTTACAATCTTACCCGAGTCGCGTATCATTCTGCAATTTTTAATAGGTACCTATGCAATTCTTAATTCATTCATGTTTATTGACAATAACTCTCCTTGGTAACTTATGAAGCCAATTAGTGCAATTTGACAATGTATCTGTAGATATCAGCTGACCTTTACTTCATTATGTATTTTAGGTACCTATATAGTGTACGTTATCGGTTGCTAAGTAACCTGTAGTTGAAGTTAATCTATATTTCCAAATGCCTGCTATTTGTTGTTGGTACAAGTTAGGTGCTAAGAAGTCTACGAACGGTTTTCTCAACAATATTGTTCTAATACGAAGTTCTGACTCGGTGACTATGGAGTTTTTAAGAATACTTTGTCTCTTTTATACAAACACGATTAGAGAGAGACAAACGTTTCTTGAGCAGAGATCGGTACTTGAAGTAAGTTTCAGAATACGAGCATCGAGTATTTCATAAACATTGATGTTCGTTTCAGAATGTATTTGCCGGATGGTGGCGAATAGAATACATGTGTCACCATCCCAGCTCAAATTTTCTCGTCGTGAGGATCGCGGCGCGTGGCGACAGAGGGGACTCTCCAGAGGACGGACAGCAGCGCTCTCTGTGTGTTAAACCACAACACCACAACAATCACCAATCCGCCGGCCAAGCGTGCCGATTATTGGAATTTCCACCCAGTGAATGTTGATGATGTGGGCCTCGAGAGACTTACTTAGATCATCATGTTTTATAGATTTTATATTGTTGGTTTTCTAGCAAAATGTTTGGGGAATAATCCTTGTCCCGGCGACGCTTGGTCCGAAACGATGTCCCATGATTTTAATAATAATTTGGACGCTTGCTAAGGAAATTCGCAAGTTTCATGTAAGTTGTGCTTATTGATGATTTCAAGATTTTGGGATGTCGAATTTTAGGCTAACTATATTTCCGTGCATGCATATTGCTCTTGATCAAATTAGGTTTTTTTACAAGGCGTTATCCACAGAACTTCGCCCTGGAAATTCGTGGGTTAAACGACCGTGGACCCTGCTAATAAAGGTCAATATCACTATTTGTATAACGATATCAAGTTAGATATTTATGGAATAGAAGTAACAGATGCTGGGCTCATTATCGGTGGGTTCAGAAAACTGTTTTACGGATGTGAGGTTCTTTTCGGTGTTTTCTTCCATAGTATGGATTCAAACGAAAGAGGATATTTAATTGAAACTGAGAGATTTTCATGATATTTTGTATTTTATATATGTTTCTTTATGTTATATGTTTTTATTTATGTTTTAAAAACTTTCCCCACCCAAGGAACTCTATGTCATATGCGAAAAAAATGTCACCTCTTCATGCAAACTTACCGAGCAGCTGATGGCAACTTTATGTGAAGAGGTATTTTTTTCGTTTACTTTAAGATCACAAGGAACCTCCGGCCACATTTAGATTAATTAAGGGGTTAAGAATGTCTATGTTATGGACCTTCAGTTACAAGTTCCTTGTTAAGTCTAAATAAACCCAAATCTCCAGATCTCGTAGTCGGCTCCTACGAATTCTATTTTTATCGCAGATCAGGATGGGACATCCTGCTCTCAATTGGCGGTTGGCGGAATAACTATTTTAGATAATACTCATCAATTATGAAGAAAAGTCACAATATACTACCCTTTACTTGGAAAGATTCCGGAAATAAAATATACACATATAAAATACGATGATGAAATCGCACGGTTAATCGGTATCTTGCTTATAAGGGGTTTTCTGTGGAGCTTTGGTTTTAGTGCACAGTATTTTTACTTTCGATTTTGTTCATCAGTTGTCAGGGTAAAAAGTTCATGCACTATCTAAGCGCCATGACTACTAATCAAATTGTTAATTTGCGCAACAATTTGAAACACGCAGTAAGAATTAATAATGACAAAGTAGAGATATGGCAAAAAAACAAGTTGTTTTGTCCTCAATTAATTTCTTCATAATAATGTTGACCCCACTGCTGGGTGCATATTGATATTATGAGCAGTACATATGTACATCGCTGACCCCATTAAATGTCGCTGGTGAGGTATAAAAATAAGTTCATTATCTACTTTTTAGAGTCGAGTATAAAAATAATTCCCTTTGTATTTTCCTCTTTTCGCTGTGGAGGTTATTAGGCCGTGGAATATTGTTGAGGACTGACTTCTAAATAAGGTCACTCACTCGACTTGCAACAGAAGAGATCGTGTCCAGTAACTCTTAACCTGACAACAGTTGTCTGCGCTTAACAAATGGTTCTTTAGACGATACGAAACTGTTTTGTGGTGAAGGAAATTATTGGCAGGAAATCCACCTACATATAATCAGTATAAACGACGAACTTGCCAAGTATCTTCTCGTTTTGGGAATTATTATTAAACCACCTATTTCACGTGACCCCGACATTGAAGATATAGAAGTAGTAGAAGAACTATCTTTGGATATCCAGGTTTGCTTACAATGTTTTATTTCATCTTAAGACCTCTAAACAAAATCGAAACATACGTATATAGAATAATATTAGGTTAGTATCAACAGGAACTGATATTCTGTTAATCCCGAAACAGACCTTCACAGGATAGCATCTTTTTCTACGGCAGACTCTTACTTTTAGTTTAAAACCTACAAATATTGTGACAAATAATTTATTTATACTCAATATTTAAATTTTCCATAAATTGTTTGCATACAGACACATTCCGATGACGCCCCAGTAAATAACAATGGTATTATTTTACAGCAGATTAATGTCGAAACTACGTAACATCCGTTTCGTAGCACACGTCATCTATGGGTAGGTACTAAAGTACGTCGACATTCACTTTATTCACGCGATTATGTTGTTTGCAATAAAATAACATGTTGCAGTTATGCTGTTGCTACGTCAGCTAAGTCTTTAATCAATGCTTACGTAATGCTTGAAGCGCATTTGTCTCTTTTTAGCATTTCGACCGTGAATAACCGATATCTAAAACTAAGGAATGAAATTTTACAGGAAGCGACAAACATGTTTTTATGTCATTATTGTGATATATAAAGTCAATCTTAAAAAAATACTAATACATGTATTTAGATGACCCAAAGTTACTCTCAGGAGCATTTCCCACTGTTCAACTCAAATATTCAAAATCATAGAATAATTTTTTTTGGCGAATCTACTGATCGACTTTTTATTTTTTTATTAAAGTAATAGTATATTAATTTAGATATTAAAACAATACATATAACCATTACATGTTTTGGTTCTTACGCCATCAAAACATGGAAATGTCTAAAATGTTCATTGTGAATGAGTTTTTGGTTATTCATGATAGATTTGCCACTATACTCTAATGTATCTAATTCATTCCTACAAAAACTACCAATCACGTGTCTCGCTCTATGTCGTTACTGTCAATGTCAGATTTCAGGTTTTATAAACCATTGGATGGTACAAGTTCAAAAACGATGTATTAAATAATTTTGAGACTTCAAACTTTGCAAAAACTGATCATTGTAATTGCCAAGGTGGCAGTGACTTATAAGTCAAAGTATAGAGCCAGAAAAAGCTTAAAACTTAGCTGAGTAGTGCATGCTCCACTTCCTACAGATCTTTGCTTAGGTAATGTTTATCTCCCTTTAATCGTGTTTCTGTAAAAGAGACACACTATTTTCAACGGTCTTGTGGAGAAGGAAAATATTGGAAGGAAACCCGCATCCAAAAGCCAGTGTGTCTCGCCGTTCTTGGAATTATTATTAAAACACCTATTTCACGTGAGCAGTAGAAGGCTTCTTGTACTTCTATAATGTCGAGGTCACTTAAGGATGTTCAATGTGATAAGTAAATGGTGGTTCTATTACCGTAACGCAGCTTACCTAGTACCTAGTTTAAGCGCATGAGTACTGATTATTGTCGCAGATTACGGGCCATATACTTGTTCACGCAAAATAGGCGCATCGGCCGTCGAGTTACGGAAACGTATCGTATCATGTAGATCACGGACATTTGTAGGAATTAAAGATAAAATTGCCCCGGCAAATGTTGTTTTGTTTGTCATTATTAACAAATGTTCCTCATATTAACCTTCCTCAAGAATCACTGTATCTAGGAAAGCCTCGCGTTTTACTTTTTTATGAATCTTATATATAAAAATGAATTGCTATTCGTTAGTCTCGCTAAAACTCGAGAACGGCTAGATCGATTTGGCTTATTTTGGTCTTGAATTTTTCGCA
>SJJU01004937.1:0-20836 GCA_012932125.1 Conopomorpha cramerella
TGAAAATGATTTTTATGAATATAAAAATGTTTATTGTATGCAAATCCATCATCATCTTCAGCCACTGCTGGACGAGGGCTAAACCTTTTCATAATAAACCTTGGAATGTTTCCTCGTAATTCTGCGAAATATAATAACGAACCGCAAAATGTGTTGGTAAGCGCTTATGCGCTGTTCACGCAGTTATCGCTATATGTTCGTTGGAGTTATCTCCAGAACGGCAGGACCGACTTAAATAAAATAAATATAAAATAAATAAATATTTTACAACAACACACACGTTGCCTTCATCCCATGTTAAGTAGCTAAAGCACTTGTGTCATGGAAATCAGACAACGAAATATACTTACTTAAATACTTTTTTTTTCTTTTAAATACATACTTATATAAATAAAACACCCAGACACATCCAACAAGTACTTAAAAACTCATCACCTAAATACCTGCCAGCGGTGGGAATCGAACCCACGGCCCTATGGAGCAGAGGCAGACATGCTGACCACTACACCAACGGGCCCGTCGAACCCCCGACTTCGCTAATACTTTTTTGTTGTGCTTATCAATGACAGCAGAAGGTTCTTATGAAAGAAAAGAAATGACATCGCTGCCTAATATTAGACAGGTCAAACGTTTGTTAACTGTGATAAAAAAAACATCCACTGCTGGACACAGGTCAACACTGGCCATGGCTAATTTTTAACCCCCGACGCAAAAACGACGGGGTGTTATAAGTTTGACGTGTCAGTGTGTGTATGTGTCTGTCTGAGGCAACGTAGCTCCCAAACGGATGATCTGATTTTAATGCGGTTTTTTTTTTGTTTGAAAGCTGTTCAATTCATATTAATAGCGTCATAGTCATATTAAAAGACGGGACAGCGGCTGTCGGTTCCACTAGTTTGTATGAATAAATAACACTTAAGTAACAATTTTAATACTGCCACTTTCTATTGGAGATTGACATTTTAACAGATTTGTAAGTACATACTAGGTGTAAACTTTGTCATAAAATTTCTATTCCAATCTAAAAAACATACTAAATGTTATAAATGCAAAATTAATTTAAATGATATTTGAAATTTTATGTTGTGTCCGAGTAGATGTTTGTTACTCTGTTACGGAATAATTTCGAAACTTAAAGTGAGCTTTTCCTGCTTGGATTAAAATATATCTGATTATTAAAATAAATAATTAAAATAACCAAGAGCCTAAGTTTACCCAAACGGGTAAACTTAGGCTCTTGAAATTTGGAACGTAGCTTAGGTACCGTAGAAGTGCACTAAGGTAGGAATTCCCAAAATTCCCACGATAACGGGAATTAACGCGAAAAATCCTTTTGTATGAAAAATCTAAACCGCTCAAGCATGAAATTTGGGATGTACGTACTACTAAACTACCCGAATGATATTAAATGTTTAAGATAAGCATTCAGCTTACCCGTTTTAAACATTTAATATCATGTCAGTGCGCGTTTCCTTAAAAAAATATTTACCCGAATAATATCGCGGGGCGTCCACTAGTGATGTACATATATCGGGAAAACATCGTTTGCCGGGTCACCTAGTCGAATATATAGCTTACAACATACGCTACATTTTATCCCTAAATTCTCTCCAAAGATTTTACAGAGGGTGTATGCTACGGAGGACTTTTTGCTTTAGGAAGTGCCTCTGTCTACCCCGCTTTGAAATTGAAATGCGTGAAATGTGTATTTATACACATATTAAAAGTGTCTATTAGGGATCAAGAATATATTTTACAAAAACTGAATTCATTCATAATTTATTAAAAATGTGGTGATAAGTCATTGATACAGGCATGGGGAATTAGGTAGGAGACCAATCGAGAAGATGAGATTTGATTTAAATAAATTAGATGTTTTTTTAGAGCGAAAATGTTTTTGATCCCTAGAAACGTTTGATGTGTGTATAAAATACACATTTCACGCCGTTCAATTTCAAAGCGGGGTAGGCAGAGGTTGTAGTTGTAGTTGTAACTATAACGATAACGTATCCCAAGTTTCCCACGGGAACAGAATAAACCGGTAAAACCGCGGGTAACATCGCGTAGTACGACAGCTAGTGTATTTATACAGATAGTTTATATAGCAACGTCCATTGTCGGAAGGCCAGCCCCCGAGAAGTTCATGGACCTCGGCCGTAGAAAGTGAAGTGCGCGAACCAACACGTACCTACGTACCTAAACGTTGTACGAAGTTATTCGCTGATGTAATGTATGATAGCTTCATATAAAACTAGCAAACACGGCGAACTCCGTTTCGCCACCAGATGGTTTCGTTTCGTTTTCCCGCTTTTAATAATAAACCTTACGGAGCCTGAGACCTTTCCAACGAATGCAAAACCGTGGAAATCGGTTCGTGCGTTCTGAAGATATAGCGTCAGGGAGGAAAACCCGACTTATTTTTATATAGTAGATAGGTAGGTACCAGTGGCGTGCACTGGCTTTTAAGACAAGGTAGGCAGTAATCCCCAAGGATTGACACCTATGTATAGGTAACTTGTCTTCACGAAACACAGGTACTTACCTACCTATCTATTCACCCACAAAACACAGGACTTCCGTTAGCCTGCGTCGTGAGTACAACAAAAGATCTAGCAATAACTCTATAGTGTCTATAACTCGGTCGGGTAGCCAAAATACTAAGGTAGGCAGTGTCTTTTTGCCTGTATGGTGTGCACGCCACAGGTAGGTACATACATAAGCTAGTTGTTTGTTTTAATTGCTACTTGGTTCTAGTTCCGTGTTAGTCTAGGATGTAATTTAACCCTTAATCAAACAAGGTTAGGTGTTTTTCTGATGGATTTTAGACTCTATTGACGTTTGTTATTCTAATGAACAACTCCATCACGCAAACCCGGGTGATGTTTCTCATCAAATCTAGCTTTTATGTAAAATTATTGTTTAATGTTTAAATAGTTATGTATGTGTCCTGTAGTGTTACATTCCCTATGTGATTATTCTGTGATAACTTCTCTGAAATCTTTAGATAATTCCAGTGAAGACATTCAATAAGGTTCAAAGTATGTGTTGGTCATCTGGCAATATACTAGCCGTTGTTTGATTAAGGATTAAAAAAATAATATTTTTACAATAAAATAAAAAATTAAATATCGTGTATTGATATTTAGGCTACTGACACGTATGCCGATTATTCAAAAGTGTTTACCATTAATTGAATTACAGAGAGAGAAAAACTACTTATATAAAACTAATGACCAGCAGGTCAGTGATTTATTAGCAAATTAATAAGTACCTCAATGATGGCTCACCTACATCGCATTAGTGTCGTAAAAATCCCTTTCCCATATTCATATTATTTGGTATTTGACCTGACCGACCGAATATTAAAGACCTTGTTATATAACATAACATAATATGTATGTTATGTTACATAACGGTTTTGGATTATACTTACTTACTTGAATTTTATGTGGAGATAATTTTTAAATTACTTACTTAAAAATGTAATTGTTTTATGTCGCTTCATTTCGTTTTAAGAATATACTACACACATCAAGTGTCTAGGGATCAAGAAGCTTTTAGCTCTAAAAAAATCTAATTTATTTAAATCAAATCTAATCCTCTGGATAGGTCTCCTACCTAATTCTCAATGCCTGACTTATCACTACATTTTGAATAAATTATGAATGAATTCAGTTTTTGTAAAATATATTCTTGATTGCAATCTTCTAAAATGTACTTGATCCCTAGACACTTTTGATGTGTGTACTATAGTTGAAGCTGGATGCGAGAAGCCAAACCAGACCACAGTGGCGTACAATTGGAGAGGCCTATGTCCAGCAGTGGACGAATATGGGCTGCTGATGCCATGTTTAACTCACAGAGAGCGCTGTTGCCCGGCCTCTGGAGAGCTCCCTCGGTCGCCTCTTACGACCCCCAAGTCGTGAAAATTGGGCTGGGGTGGTGACACATGTTTTCTATTGGCCACCACACGGCAGTCCATGCGTTCCCTTCGTCAACAAAAAAAAAGCACGGAGATAAAACACTTGTTTTTTTTTATTATGTGCAGTAAAAATGTGAGGATTGTAGCTGCAGGCACATCATTATTTTTACGTCCCACACGTTGTAAAGTCTTATAAAGTTTTAGGACGCTCGTTCGTGCACCTACTTTTAATAAAGTCAAGGCAACGAAATTAAACTGGAGGCTGCACACCAATTTGCGGCTTGCATCAGTAATGAGGCACTGAAAGTCACGGTCGACAATCACTTTCAGATTAATTGGTCTAATACTAAAAACTTTATTACTTGTTTTATTTTTAAATCCGACTACAGAGGATGTTTTCTAGCAAAATAGTCGTTAATGCCAGGACGTTTGCATTATTTTTTATTAAGCTATCATTCAAAACAAAGCTATTTACTGGTTTAGAGAAACCAGTTCTACATTTTATTTTTAATTATTATATTCAATAATCAATTAAATTAGACATGAATAAAATTCTGCAATGTCTCCGTTTTCTCAATAATGCGTGAAGGCACAAGACAAGCAATCGCTTGTTATCAAAAATATTGTTGTCATTTCTCGTAAGCCCGTATCTGTTCCTCCTGATAATGGATGCATTGACATCGGTCATACAGAAGGAGGCATCAGGATACGACGGATGTGTCGAGTTACTCGAAAGGGCAGGATTAGAAATAAGGGCAGGATTAGAAAGGGCAGGATTAGTATATTAGAGGAAGCCTGAATGTACCACCAGTGACAGAAAAGATTAGGAGTAACAGATTCAGGTGGTATGGGCACGTCATGAAGAGGGATGAAAACCATATAACAAGGAAAGTGATGAGTATGAATGTGGAAGGATGCAAGGGAAGTGGGAGACCAAAGAAGGTAGGGATACACTGTGTGAAAAATGGCACGTGCGTGAAAGGTATAACTGCAGATTTGTGACGAATGACAGAGATGAATGGCGAACGGAAACGTGTTGCGCCGACCACACCTAGTGTGGGATAGAGGCAGAGAAATGATGAGTGAATGACTTAAAATACCACTAATTACTAAGAGCGTCTGTGGTCCAGTTGGTCGGATCCTTGACTTGTAACCAATGGGACTCTTTTTCAGAGCCTATGTACGCAACGCAACGCTTGTACGGTGGAGGACAACGTCGTGATGAAACCCGTACACCACAAGGTGTGTGAACCCTATAACGGCGATGAGCTCAGCACGTTGGGTTAAATACGCTTGGCGAACCGTGGGCATTTGCTTTAGCAAGTGCCTCTGCCTACTCCGCTTTGGGATTAAAAGGCATGAAGTGTATTTATTTTATTATTTAATTTAATTACTGAGTAAAACAATAAAAGTAAAAAGGAAACATTTCAAATATTATCTCACTACTCCTGTTTACATTTATTTACGTTTATATCCAGCAAACATCATGTATTGAAAGCTCTAGCTAGTGACCAATATAGTGAGTTTATGCGATGTGATGTTCCAAAAAAAAATCGCAAAGACATCGTCACAGCAATAAAGCAACTCCGATAAGTCAATAGATAATTCGCACGAAACGGCACGAATCTGGCGCATGTGTTACGTAAAAACCGGCAAAACCCGCGTGTGCTCTTTACGTAAAACAATCATTATTAACGAATAAACGACGACTGTGTGAATTGAATGTGTGATTTAATATCAATAAAGAGAATTCAGAAATCCATTGAATATTGCAAAATTTCTTATACCTACAAATACCAATTTCGGGATACTGAAATAGGTCCAGCAGTGGATATATCAGTGGGTTGACATGATGAAATTTTAGTAACAAACTATTTTATCTATCTCCTACGCAAGTTCGTTCAAAGTCTGTTCATTTGTTCCGCCGTTTGTATCGGAAAAAAAGTGTTGTTATTCGGTTTTTCCGTAAGACTTTTTCAGTTTTTGCCTTCGCAAGAACTACCATAAAGATAAAAAAAATTAGTTAATTGGTTCAATTGTCGACGACATTTTGAAAGAATACTTATACATTTCACCACAGATATTCAACATTTTGTATAAAACCCTAACTGACCCGGCGAACTTCGTACCACCTAACAGTTAAAGAATGTCGTGTTAACTTTTAGCTGAACTAATTTATCGAGTTTTCATTGTTTTTAATATGTATTCTGCTATTCGGGACGGAGACAAATCCAACGAATCAATAACCATGAAAATTGGTTCAGCAGACCTCGAGTTATAAGTATTGTAACAAACCAGTCTTTGTTTTATATATATAGATTAACGAAACAAAAATATAATGCAGCATGATGCAACCTCTCTTTAAAATTATTAGGTAGTTTTTACAAAATAAAAACATAGAGGGCAAGTCGAATCTTCTATGACGTTTACCTGACATACTTTAATACCTAATTATGACACTAATGTCACGCTCTCATTTCATAACGTGACATTAATAGGAAAGATAATCTGTCAAATAAACGGCTTGGATTTTTGTCCACAGCTATTTCATTTCAATTTCATACACCTCTAAAAAATAACTGGGGTTTTTTCCCCAAACCAAACATAGGTAGAAGTAGATAGATAGGTATGTGTTACGTTACCTCATAATGTTACCGCAGTGTACCGAGTTTGGGTCTTTACACATTCGTCAAATCTCCTATTTGGTAAACAAGGGATTTGGCAATGCCTACATTTGGATATCAGAAGCGTTAATCATAAACTCCGAGAAGGTGACTGAGCAACAATATTATAATACCGCGATCCTATAAAGGACTCTAAACCTACTTGTGAGATATGAATAAAAACAGTTACTTAATTCTACCACCTAATATCTTAAACGTGAAAGTTTCGATGGATATTTGAACGTTTTTACTTTTTCACGCAAAAAACTACTGATCGATTTTAATGAAACATTGCTACAATAAAGCACATGCGTCGGAATAATACATAGTTCATATTTTATCACGAAATTACCACGGGAACAAGAGAAACATCTAGCTAGAGTATTAGTATACCTATAATAGTATTATAGAGGTATAGTAAATTACTATAGGTGCACTAAATAAAGATTTCTCGATAAATTGACATCAATACAAAGCACAAAACAAAGTCGTCGGCGATGTCTGCACCCATGTTGTAAGCTTAGACTTTGATGCGGTTTTCTTTAGTAGATAGAGTGATGATGATTCCTGACGAAGGTTTATATGTAGGTATAATACATGCCTATAATAGCATTCAGAGAAACATTGTGTAAATTGGAAAAACAACGTTTGCCGGCTCAGTAAACGGACTAGTAAAGGTATAAAACTATGTATTTCTAAGAAGTTACGGAAATGGATTGACATAAATTGCTCAGGTCACAGTTCTAGATCACACCTAAACCACGGCGTACTTGCGTAGGATTACCACCAGAGCGGTCAATGAAAACGTTTAAAGATCTTACACAACTTGGATATTGCGCTTGCCCTCAAAATTATGTTGTTGTCTTTTTTATCGAGTCACAATAATTGAACAACCAATCAAATTTAGGGCTACAATAAAACGACTTAATCGATTCAGAAATAAATGGACATTCTCTAATCTTCGTCTGAGTCAATTGACACGACGTTCACTTTCAGGGAAAAGTTATTAAGAGACTAATTACTGTTTTACGTTGAAAGTATTTAGGCCTTTAGTAATGAAAATAGACTTTTTTTAGCTTAAGCCATTATGAAAGAAAAATACTTTTTTTCTGGTAAAAAGTTCTGAATTCATCAGTACAATATCAAGTACATTTTAGAAGATTGCAATCAAGAATAATATATTTGATGACAAAATGTGGTGACAAGTCATTGATACAGATAGATTTGATTTAAATAAATTAGATTTTTTTTAGAGCTAAAAATGTTCTTGATCCCTAGACACATTGGATGTGTGTACCTAAGTACTATTAAAATTAATAGCAATATAATTTGAGTTAGATAATAATAATAATATTTATGTACTGGTGCAGAGATGTCGGTGACAGCTTGCGATTGAATAAATTCAAATTACTTCTTGCGCGATATTTGATTGTTTTTAGAGAATCAATGTTCAACCAATGTCCGAATTTCCCAATATTTTCCATAATTTGCGGTGCACCGCTGTCTTACAAAACGCCCCCCTGGCGTAAACGGAGAGTGCACGGTCGGACGCTCCCCGTATTTTTTCGACATCTGAGATAAAAACATTGAATTTGATGCTTTACACTTGATTTGATACTCTTACCCAGCGGATATTTCACGATTTGTTGCTTGACAAATTACAGCTGATTAGAGGTCTCCTTTTGTCAGTTTGCTCAATGATTGCGAGAGAGATTAGAATATTATCTAGCCGAGGACATAATGTTAGAACAGCGCTGGTGCACTGCTCGTGAAGGTCACAAAAGTTGGTCAAATCTACGCTACCTAAATAAATACGAACTGGTCTAAGTTGATGTAAGCGAACTAATTAGTAAACGTTTTAACTTTTTTATGAATATGGCGGATGTTTGGATATTAAATCTACGTAGCTCACATAACCAGGATAATAAATATAATACTTACACAATATATGGCATAGGTATATGACATTTGTTGACGACCTAAAAATCATTAGAATATTTTGTTGAAGTAAGCACATATTTTACAACTAACACGCGTTTTAAATATCACGTAACGTTACCTAGATATCTACGCACACATACAATGAAATATTTATATGATTTGTACGTAAGTATTTGAAATATACAACCTAAACTTTTTGGTGCCATATTATGTGTGCAAACACGACCAATGGCAATTTGTCATCCAATGCCCATTAATCGTTTGTCAATGTGCGACATTGCTGGAATGTTGCAATAAACTCGGCTCATCGACGACAACGACGACGGGCGGCGACAGGAAAAGAAGTGGTAGTATTTGAGCATCGGGGCCTTTTCCCGCGCGACCAGTTGCGCGCCACAGCAATGGCGGGTGGCCGCGTCAAGCCGCGCGCCAAATTCAAAGAAGCGCGCGAATTCTAGTCTTAATTAAAAAAAAAGAAGAAAAACTTCTCGCAAGACTGAAAACTGCCAACATGACCGTTTACTTTTAACTCTGTGACATGACTTGTGAATCTTGACAGTTGACTAACTACAGTGTGACACAATGTGACAAATTATACCCACTGACCATTTGTGATTTACTTATTACCAGACGTGACGTGACTTAACACAATGACGTGACTTTTGACGATATTGGATTACGACTTATGACATACCAGGTTTGTAATTTTGTAATGTTAACTTTTATTTGAGTATCTGTTTCATTTTAGTGTTGAACGTTGTTTTGCCAATTCATATTGTCAACATGGTTTCTCTGCTATTATATGCATGTAGATATTATGTATATGTATAAAACCTTCCTCAAGAATCACTATTTATTAAAGAAAAACACACAGCAGCGGGAGACGACTGTGTTTTATACTACGTGTTGATTTCCACGTACTTAGGTGGGAAAATGAGTAGGCACCTAAGGACTAGGTGCCGGACGTTTTCCTTTTTATAGAGTTTCCGGTAACTAAGTCTTACCTCAGATTTTGGGAGCATTTATTTGAATGTACACCTACTTAGATATTTTATAATTATAATTGTGTTAGGTTTTGGTAGATTGCACCTCCCCATCAAGTGGCCAGGTAGGTAGTAACCGTTTACCCCAACCTGGTTTTACGAAGGGCACTTAACATTTTTTTAATTCTCTTTTAATATTGTGTATTAAAACTATCGTGGACATAACTTTAATAGCTAATAGCTTTAATAGCTATTTAGTAATGGCTATAATCAGATTCAAACCGCGAATTATTAATCCCTATGTCCTAACCCTTATTAGAGAAACAAGAAATTCCAAGCTGACAATACCTACTTATAGAATTTTAAATCGACTTTAAAGAAAGACGTCCCCAATTCGCCGGTAGGTATTTTTATTTATTTATGTATTTTTTTTATGTTACCTACATGATTATTCCGCCAATATCTGTGCCAGAGGTGTTCCCGTGAAATTTTTTTATAAATTATATTTCAGTACATACGTTTTGAAAATTATTATCATATTTGCGAAATTTCGGGTTTTTTTGTCAAAAAGTAACAATTACTTGTATTTCACAGATTTTCATTACTGTCTTTGTTATTAACACAAAAGCTTTCCGCTCGCGGCTTTGCCCGCGTGGACTTCGGTTCTATTGCGGTATAAAGGAATATTTTTGTTTTTTCCCTCGGGAATATAATTTTTTCCGGGATAAAAAGTACCCTATTATTTAAACCGGACTTCTAACTATACGTCTGCAAATCAATTTCAAAGCAATCGATTCAGCAGTTACGGTGTGAAAGCGGAACAAACAAAGAAACTCACTTTCCCATTTAAAATATTAGTAAGATATCGAAATGTAAATTCCCCATCCGAAACAAAAATGAATGAATTGAAAGGCTAGGTATTGGTATTTTATGACTGATTTTCTCTTCGCCCAATAATATCTAACTTAACCTTAGATTTCCAGAATACATCGATCACTATGCCACACGCCGCATCATCGCCATCCCAAAACTATATTTCTCAAAAAAAAGAGCCGGTTTTTTGTAACTGGTTATACATCTTCCAGTTAAGAACATAGACGAATGGGTTTTTACTTCCATTTATCAGTCTCGGGAATCTCCAGCACAGCCTGATTTCCATGATGGAAATAATAAACATCAACAATAGTAGGCTTAATCGCGCTCTCCATTCAACTTTCTCTGCATATGTTTCATAACCATATGCACGTATCATCTGCGGAGTCAAAGGTCCGGCTCGTACAACATTATGATGACAAGTTTCCCGCTGTAAAAATAATGCCAACGCTTTCTCCAACCGCCCGAGACGCTCTATGTAAATTGATGTTAATAAACCGATTATAATGAATTTATTTGTAGGAAAACGAAAGTTATCGACTTCACGGCGGCGGCGTTATTCAATATGTAATCCCATTGTTAATTTTTTCCCTTCAGACTGGCACACTTTGTTTATTTATGTTGTGAGTGCCAAACAGCCTTTTCTTTTAGCTATACTTTCAATAGCGATTCAATTCTTGTGATCAATTGTCATTGTAAATGTCACAGTTAATCTATCTACTTACAAATATTTTTGTTTTTAATTTGTCTGGTGATAAATGAAAGTGAATGATAAGCTTTTGAAGGGTTATTAGGTACCTACCGTATTTCGTAGAGATAAATAACTTGTTTTCACTGTAGGTAAGTAGGCACGTGAAAGTTTACAAGTAGAAAGAGTAGGAGTGGTTTGTGGGAATAACTTTTGTCGGAGCAACGATTTAGAACACTTAAGTACCTAAAAAGTTACCAAGCTCATTAATCAAGACATACCTATACATTTGTAGTTAACAAAGCAAACTATAGAATTTTCAATCGAAAACACCTCCCGTTGTCAGTCCCTATGTATGCTTAGATCGGATTTTGATGCGGTTTTTTTTTGTAGATAGAGTGGTTCTCGAGGAAGGTTACATGTGTATACGTGCATATATATAATAGTAACAACACTTTTAATAATGTATATTAGCAAAACAACGTTTGCCGGATCAGCCAGTAAATACTAAATTGAACATAACATACTGGATTGAACCAAAATAACCTGATATAATTCGGTACGACGTGACGTTACAAATCTAGGTTCGTGAAAAAAAAAATTTTTTTCTTAGGGAAAAGAAAAGAAAGCCTTTAAACACCTAACTATGTTTACTACCGATTTCTAATCACTGAGACAGGTACCTAAGGTATATTGGTAGTAACGTCTTATTCTTGTTGCAGTGTCCCTGGCGGGGATGGCCTCGAAGGTCGCACTGAGGAAGCCCAGTTTCCGAGCGTCAGTGCCCTCCGGCAGTCTTCCTTACTGCAGCATTGTCCTTCACGTGGCGCTCCCAAATGCCCTCCAGCTTCCAAAAGGTTAAATTATATTGGATTCATTCTTCTCTCATTGCACTGCGCTGCTATTAACTCTCGACTTGTGATCGAAAACTTGTCAGTTCCAGTTAAAGAGATATATAATCTCTTTTCTATGTAGATACGAAAGCTCTTAAGGTGGTGGAAATTATCACGAGTTTCCACACTGTTAACCACCAGCAAACCAAAATGTATTTGTGAAGACTACTTACTGAATTCCTTCTTGTAACTGAGTATAACTACGTATTTTAGATATCGCACGCACGACGGCACCTGCAACAACTTTAACCGTCCACGATGGGGCTCCACCATGACACCAGTGCAGAGATTCATCCCTCCATCGTACTCTGACGGCATTCAAGCCCCAAGAAGGTCTGTTCTGGGATCGAAACTACCATCCGCGAGAGAAATCAGCACTTTGGTTCACGAAGCCCAAGATATTGAGACACCGACCATTACACACTTGCTAATGCAGTGGGGGCAGTTTCTCGACCATGATATAACGGCGACTTCACAAACTAGGGGTTTCAACGGTTCTGTACCGAGGTGTTGCAGAGACGGAGGCAGAGATTTTGTGCCAAAAGAACTTATGGTAAGATTTTTAGTTCTAAAACAGATCTTTCCACCATTATCATATTTGTTTATCCAAATCAGACTTGTACACCTTGAAGTGACTTGATATCACGTCGCCAAAGGATCTGTTCATAGTGCTTAAACGTGTTATATTTTTTCAGCATCCAGAATGTATGCCGATTTCAGTTCCGGCCACAGACGCTTTTTACGGTCCTCGTGGAGTGAGATGCCTGGATTTCATCCGTTCGTCTCCCGCTCCACGCGACGACTGCGCTCTGGGTTGGCGTGAACAAATCAATCAGGTGTCAGCTTACATCGACGCATCACCACTTTATGGCAGTTCCGCTCAGAAGTCCGACAAACTGAGGCTTTTTAGAAATGGTACTTTCACTTTCTCTTATTTATTCTTTGCTTGTTTTGTTCAAAGGTTACGTATTTACTTAATCGTCTTATACTCTTGCAGGAATGCTTCAGTATGGTCGTGTGCAACAACGGAGGCCTCTGTTACCACCAGAAAATAAAGACGAATTGTGTCGAGGAGGTGCAGTGTCAACTGACTGCTTTAAATCTGGAGATGCTCGAGTCAATGAACACCCAGGTCTTGTTGCTGCCCACATAGTGTGGTTGCGACAACACAACAGGTTGATACAAAATTACTGATTTATGTATTTACCTACTAAAATTATAAAATAATATGGGTCAGGTCGACCCACATGATTATATACTCATATCTGTCTATTACATTTTCAGAATGGCTCAAGAGCTAGCCCATTTGAACCCCCATTGGAGCGATGAAAAAATTTATCAAGAAACAAGGAAAATTGTCGGTGCGATTATACAGCATATAACATATAGAGAATTTCTGCCACTAGTTTTAGGTAAGTAAGAAGGTTACTTTTTCGCCTTTTCGCTATTTCTTAGTCGCAAAAGATTACCCACTGTATATTTGTGTTGCTAAAACTTTTCAGGATCTGAAGTCTACAAAACTCAAAATAAACAACGGCCTATTACACACACATATTTATCTGTATTTGAATATTTTTGCAAAGTATAAATTCCCTTGATGAATGAATTTCGTTACAACTTTTTGGAAAGAGCGGTCTCCTCTAATACAGGTTTTAAATAACTTAAAAGAGGAGTCCAGCTACATTATGGTTATAATTTATTCGTTAATAAAGAATTTTTGTATTTTGTATTTGTAGGATCTGAAGTGATGAAACTGTTTGAGCTAATGCCACTCAAAAAGGGTTTTTACAAAAATTACGACCCCAAAGTCAATCCGAGTCCAGCGAGTTCGTTTGGTACGGCGGCCTTCCGCTTCGGTCACAGTCTCGTCCAACCTTCGATGATGCGTTACGACCGATTTCACAGACCAATGACAAACAGTGAGTATTAATCAACAATCGTATTTTGTTATGGAACAAGTCTAATTAAATCGCAAGGTTTTCTTCTGAGCAATAGGGTCGCCTTTTGCAATCTTATCATTGTCGATTTTACATTTCGTAATGTGCAGTATGCAATGTGGATTATTCATTCATGAATTCATTCATGTAGGTAGGTACATACCTTGAGACCATACGATGACGTCTTAAAGTAATGCTATTTGCGTTTTATGGCAGGAATAGCGCTAGATGGCTGGTAACGTACTGTCACTGTCACGCAACGGACTAATCCATACTATAAAAAATATCATACTACCTATACAATCTTGTTTTCCTATTCCAGATGTCACATTACACAATGAACTCAGTAACCCATCGAACATCTGGAGTATGGGAGCTGTAGATCGTCTACTACTTGGAATGGTCAACCAACCTATACAAAAACGTGACGAATTCATAACCGAAGAGCTTACAAACCATTTGTTTCAAACGCCCAAGTTTGACTTTGGTATGGATTTGGCCGCTATTAACATACAGCGGGGCAGAGACCACGGTGTACCAGCATACAACTCGTGGAGAGAGCCGTGTGGTTTAAGCCCAATTAGAGAATTTAGCGACTTATTTAAAGTAATGCCAGCGAGAGCAGTTAGAAAGCTACAATCCCTATACAGGTAACTGAACTTGTTGCAACTTAGGAATGAAAAAAATCTTAATTTACTGAACTAATTGTTGGAACTATTTCAGACACATCGACGATATAGACTTGTTTACCGGCGGAATGGCAGAAAGGCCGGTAGTCGGCGGACTAGTCGGACCGACTTTCGCTTGTATTATTGCTCAACAGTTTTCTAATTTACGAAAAGGAGACAGATTTTGGTAAGTTTTAAGTCTCAATAAACATAAGCTGTCTGATAAAATTCATCACACTGATTTTTTATTATTTCACAGGTACGAAAATGGAGGGTTCGAATCTTCGTTCACTCCTGCACAGCTACAACAAATAAGACGAATATCCCTGGCTCAAGTGCTCTGCCGAACTTTAGACACAATTGACAATATTCAACCTTTTGCTTTCCTATCCCCTGACAATGCCGGTAACGCCAGACTATCTTGTGGCAACGGTCAACTAAACAACTTTGACTTATCACCTTGGACAGAAATTGACGTTAATGACATAGGCAAATTTGAAAAGAAATCTGACAAAACCCCTTTTTTGACATTTCCATCGACAACAATAAAAACAACAACTACAGACAAAAGTACTGACAAAGTTCCTATTAAAAAACCAATTCCCATGTTGCCAATATTTAACACGACGAAAATACAAAACAGTGTGACCAAACAGAAACCTGCGACCATGCCTCCCAATATAACTAGTACTAGACTAAACCAAACATACCTGACATTTACAGACAAAAACTCTAATAGAACGAATGTGTCTAAACCAATCAAAATTGACGACAAACTTGACTTTAAAAATAAGACACGACGCTATGACAATATTGACTCTGACAATGACGGTGACCGACTCAACCACGATGACTTTGACTCAAAACAACGATATGAATATGACGACGACGATGACACCCAAAGCGTACAATCAGTTCAAATAAACAACTTCTCCCACAAAAGACCTGGTTCATACAACAGACCCGTAATATCCGTTACTGAGAACATCGACAAATTTACATACCTAATCAATTATGTACCACGACCGACGCAAAGCTGGCGTAAGCCTACTAGAAAACCATACAAAGACAGAGACGTTGTTAAAATAACTTACCAAAACTATGACGAAACTTACAAACGGCCACACAAACCTTACTATGACAGACATGACGACAGACCACATGACTTTAACTATAGACATGACCTACCCAACAGACACACGACTAGGACAGACGACGTTCAATCTTCAGCTAGAGCTAACGACGACGTGACTTTCAGTGACAAATTACTTAAGACGACTACTGACAACTACCAAAAACTAGTAACATTTGGCTATGTAGGGACATACAAAAGACCTGAAAATACTAAAAGAGACGAAGTTAAATATAAAAAACCGGACATTACAACCGACGACAAGCATGACTATCCCATTGACGCACTAAGCAAAGACTTTTCTGTTGACGACGACACAAGACTCGTATCTGACAATAAAAGACTTTCGACTTTCTTCAGACTAGACACTTCGACGCAACCATACGCTAGTTCCCAAAGACCGACAAGAAAACATGACGGAGAACATACTGACTTAGGACATGACAACAAATACTTCTTCATAAAAAACGTTTTACTCAGACACCCTGAATTACGCTTGACATTGACGGAAAAACCTTTACATGTTGAAGACGAGACAAACACTGACGACATTATAGACGAAAATTACAACAGCCCAGGACATCATGACGTATCTGACATCCAAGACAGATCTGACGCAATCACTTTACCCCATGACGCCCCCAAAGCAATAAAGCCTCAGAAACTAAAAATACCAGCGGTAAATAAAGGACCTGCGAAAACACCAACAGTGGCATTTCAAGTCATACCAAGTGAAAACAAGTATGGAAACATGATCTATAGGGACGGCCAAGAACTACTGGAATGTAACACTTTTAAATGGCTCTGAAATATGGAAGTAATATCTATTATTGCTGTATTACCCGGCCATTTAAAAAATAGTATTACACTCTGGCAATTCTTGACTGTGCTATTATGTGAAACTAAACAACTCTTTAATCATACCTAACCTAAAATATCTTTTACTTTTTTTCCAGTCCATCACTCTGGGCTATGTATGACGAAAACAGCGAAATTCCTGAGGAAGATGTGATATTCATGCCCTCATCAGAAGCAGACCCATATGCCCTTCGTGAAATACCAAGACCATTGATGTTGCCACGCATGAAGTCTAGAAGAAAACCTGGATCAAATTAAATCTAAGCTTATACTGACATAGTCATAGTACCTACTGACAAAACAATACCTACCTAAAATTAAACTGACAGTATACTTGACACTTGCTTGACTAATTCCGACTACACTACATGACAATAATATGAATAATGACAAGACTGTGACTTCTATTCGAAATTAACTGACACGACACAATATTGACGATATTGGCAGATTTTTATGATTTAAGGAAATCCAACCACCGAAAAACTTGACAATTATATGTATATTGAAAATTGAAAATAATGACAATGACATGATACAATTAAAGTTATGTAAATATGAGATTAGTTGGTTCTTTTAAGTAATTAGGTGTAGGTTAAGACAATCTGTGAAAAAAAAAAACATATTTTTTCCTTAAATTATTTTATTACACGATTTACATAGTACTTACTATAATGTTTCCTTACAATAACAAAATAAATTAATTCAGACATTACCAACTTTTACATACATAAATGCACAATATTTGGATATCATAGGTACTTTTGTTTATACATAAGACAAATGTAACTTATTTAATATAATTAATTGATGTAGGTATTAAATTAGATAAACTGTGATTAAAGTAATCATAAAATATCAAAAGTTATTTTCATTGCCCTCTATAATAAAATCTATTTATTTTGGTGACAGTGAAATGCTACATTACTTTGCCTAGTGCTTTTAATTCTTTCCCGGACAGTGAATGCCTATAGGCGCTATAACAATATAAAATCTATTGTGTCTATTTTACTGTCCTTCTATTAATATATATAATGCTTCTATTAAAATATAAATAATCTTCTATAATGTGTTCAAAATCTATGAATGCAGTCAAAACATTTTTTTACAAGAACACATACATATAAAGTTTCCTTGAATTTACTACACTCTCCAGATGGCATAGCCATGAGACACCTATGTAGTGTAGCTATAGTTCACTGTCAACAAAATATGTTAAGTACAATATAAGTACACCATACAGAGTGTAAAAGGACCCCGAGCAATGATCCTTGAAACATTGGACATGTCTATATGAGCAACTTTTACTATGGCCAGAATATGCGAAATGAAATAAAAATGTCATCTCTGGAGGCAAAAAATTGTCTACTTTGTATGGAGATGCAAAATATGTTTTCTTCTCCACGCATTGTATATTGATGAGCCCAACAATGTTGCTAAAACCATTGCTTGGGGTTCTTTTACACTCTGTATACTTCTGTTTAGAATATTAACAGACTACACTATTCAATGGCTAAAAATAAACTCCAAATAACTTCAAATTGATGTAACCCCAACATAGTTATAAATAGGTAACAGATCACTTATACTGGAGATTTTGAATAAATAGAATAGCTATAATTAACATATTGAAAGATAGTAGAACAAAAAAAAATTGTTATGATAGCTAGCGAGTCACTTATCTCCAATGTGTTAACATAGCTACATAATAAATTAGTAAACAATTGACTAATCTCTTTCTGGATAAATTTGTACCAACAATTTTGCCATTTCCTGAGCCAGTTCAGGCGTACTGGCACAGAGAACTCTCCGAGCTAGTACATCATATTCCCCACCAGCTGGATCAATACAGACACCTCCGGCTTCTCGCACCACAATTGCTCCAGCAGCCGTGTCCCATGCATGAATGCCAAACTCATAATTTGCATCAGCTCCACCCAAGGCCACCATAGCCATGTTGAGCGCAGCAGAGCCCAATGACCTTATACCATGTGCCTTACCAATCAACTGACGGAAATTCTCAAATACACACTTTACCCTCTCCTCATCCCTACTAGTGCCAGTTTCAGTTGTTATCAGTGCCTGATTCAATTCTTTGATTTGGGAACAATGTATTTTCTTACCATTGTAGAAAGCTCCTTTTCCTTTCTGCGCTGTAAACAGCTGCTGAAGATTAGGGTTGTAAATGATGCCGGCGACTGGTTCCTTGTTGATCAGTAACCCGACAGAGATGCAGCTATGTGGAAAACCGTGAACAAAGTTCATGGTGCCATCTACCGGGTCTATGACCCACGTAGGGGCGTCAGTTAACTCACATTTTCCACCGGATGAAACAGTTTCTTCGCCAATAAATTTGTGGTTCTGGTACTTTTTAGATAGGCCACCGATCAACGTTTCCTCCACTTTCTTGTCTATTTCGGTCACCAGATCAATATCGCAGGATTTCACCTCGAAACTCCTACAGCCTTCGGTGTACTCAGTCATAAGGTTTCCTGCACTCTTTACCAGAACCAAAGCTGTATCGAAATACTCCGATATTTCGTCTCCCATTGTTTCTCAGCTCTTACTTTTTGCAAGGGTGCACACAAGACGTATCCACACGTAATAAATTTTATTATACCTAAATAATATCAATTCTACTCTTGTCGACAACCCTTCGTCCTTTGGTAACAGCTGACACTGACAGCGGTCACCAGAACAAAACAAAAGTGACAGATGAATTGACATATTGGTTGACGAATAGATTTATGGATACTTTTGCTCACAATATTACTTCCGATAGAGGCGCAGATTACGTATAGGTACATTTCCACATTCGCTGATGTATATTTACACCAGAGTTGTAATCGAATGATCTTTACACCACGTAAAGACATGTACAACCTACTTTTACATCAAGGTACACTTTCTTATAAAAAGTATTGTGAAGGGCTATGACGCGCCGCCGCCGCCGTATTTCCTTGTGAGTGACAGAACAGGAAGATTCAGTAACAACATCGAGTCTCTTTCGCTTAGATTAAGAAAATCCTGTTCAATATACTATACATACCTACATATAGATTTAGGGCTAGTATACCTACGCATGTCGTAGCAAGTACAAATATTGCTAAATACAGTTCGGAATGAGGAATTTTCTTTAAAGGTTTTCTGAAAATCTGTCAGATAAACGTCAAAGAAAATTCACCATAGTGCGAACACTTGAAACTCCGGATAGACTCTAGCTAGACTGAGCCATCCAGGACAACATCATTGTTTTGTGGCACAGTAGCTCTTACATCTGAATACTTTACCTAGGTGAGTCGCACTATTACCATTATCCATTGAAATGGTAGTATTGAATCTACCTGTGGAGACTACAGGTTTATTTCAGATCGGTCTCACTGTAACCATTGACACCTCGATGTGTCAAACAAAAGTAATGAAAATAACGCACGCCGTGTGACTGATGTCAAAAACGAAAAAAAAATTACCTCTCAAGTGGCAATCGGTTAATCGGCAAGATTTGCATTATCATCAGCATGTATGTACATCAAGATTGTATCATGTCCACAACTGGACATAGGCCTCTCTAGTATACAGAGATCACCTCTATACAGAGTGCAAAAGGACACCGAGCAATGGTCTTGAAACGTTGTTGGCGTAGTCAGATTGCCACTTGACCTATTCGTTTTTGACATCATTCACATTGACATTCCTTTAGACTAAATAGTCCATAATGGGCTGACTGACTTTCGAGTTTCGCGCATTTTATCCTTGTAGATATGGGGTAACACACACACTCCTTCCGGCGGTTTATTCCCACTTGTTCCATTAGATATGTTCTTTTTAGTTCTTCTTATAGTCATTTAATTATCAGTTGTATGGCGGGGTGGATATTCGAACGCGCATTTTCCGAATATCTACCGTGGGGTAGCAACGCTTGTGCTGTGAAGGACAACATCGTGATGAAACCCACACACGTGTGAACCCTATAACGGCGATGGGCTCACCCCGTCACGTTGGGTTTATTACGCTTGGTGAACCGTGGGCATTTGTTTTAGCAAGTGCCTCTGCCTACCCCCCTTTGTGATTAAAAGGCGTGAAGTGTATATTTTTCATCTTTTTCCATGGTGGATAATGGGAATAAGCCAAATAAACTCTTCCAACCCGTGTACCCACAGCTATAAAACCCGTTGTTAGTAGGTACTTTCATTTGTATTTCTGTACTCTATTTAGCTTAATTACTAAGTGGGATTCAAGACGGAAGGCTGCCAGGCCTCCGGAGCATAATACCAGACT
>SJJU01004938.1:0-42195 GCA_012932125.1 Conopomorpha cramerella
ATAAATCATTTAGTTGTATACGGCGTAACTTTGAAGAAATCCATTGTTAATGTCCAACGTATATTTCTACTTCTAGGACAACAATACAATACCGTTCAAAAGCATGGTTTTTAATACAAAATCCTTTTAACTGCAGGTGGTGGTGTGGAGCCTCCCCTGCCAGACGTGTTCACGATGCAGTGGTTTCTCACCCTGTACGCCACGTGGCTGCCACGGGACGCTTTACTGCGGATCTGGGACCTGGTACTGCTGGATGGGAACGAAGTACTCCTGCTCACAGCGCTAGCTATCTGGGATCTGCTTCAGGAGTGAGTCTGACGTTTATACTTGGCTTTCAGTTCTTGTTTTTAAAATAAAAATAGAAACCTACCTATAGAACCTTAACATAAAATTGCTTACACTTTTACAAGTATTTTTTTTATTTCGGAAGTAAAGAGTTATAAAAATTGTGTCAGTTTAAAAAAAATACATTTCAATGTAAGATTGCGTGGGCTAAGCCCCAAAAATACATCAAACTCTTTCTGAATGTTTTTTTATGAAAATGTGTACTGTCATCATTGGAATTATCGTTGGTACTCTCGATCGACTTATCTTTGTATTTCATTGCCCCGTTATACCTACGCAGTATTCAGAAATGTTACTTTAACCGTGTGTAACCAGCAGTAAGAGCCATCAAATATTACCAACCCTATCCCTATCCCTGTCTCTGTTTCACATAATATTTATATCCCATTTTGTCATAAAATGACATCTAGGATTGCAAGTCTAGCTGTTTTCGGCAGCTTTTAAAAACATTCTAATTATTATGTTGGCAGCCGCATCCTGTCAGCTCGTTCAGCAGACGAGTACTACAGCTGCATGGGAGGTGGGGCGGGCGCGGTGTGGGAGGCGAGCGAGGCGCTGGTGGCGAAGGTGGTGTCGCTGGGCTCGGCGCCCGAGCTGCCGCGGTTACGCAGCGCACACCGGTACCGCGTCGCGCCGCCGCAAGCCGCGCAGCCTTTGCATAGTGCGGTATGTATCACGCTAAATTCCCTGAACCCTTTCGCCGATAGTCTCATATGATAATTAATAAACCTCGTAAGCATTACAGTTTTAGACAACACATTAGAAATATTCCTACTTACAAAAATAATGAGAAAAAGAAATTAAGTACCTACTTAGACATTTCTTTTATATTCATTCGGTATAAGGGACACCTAAACGAGGTAGAGAGAAGGAAAAAAATATAAAATTATTTTTCTGGCATAAGAAATAATTCTTAAAGTTATTTGTACACACTACAAATTATCGAACGCCTTGTATTTCAGATGCAATCAATGACAAGACGCGGATTGCGTTTGTTTTACTCGGAAGATGAAGGTGACTCTAGCGACGACGGTAACAAAATGGCGCTAGCAACCGTGAGTACTGATTAAACATTTTTTTTGTTTCATTCTTACAAAGATCAAACAACAAATTCCGTAACCCATCAAAGCAATGGGCACATGGCCAAGAGGTAGGTCCGACTAGGTTGTCAATAGCTAATTCGATTATTTTTTTTACAGGTGATGATACCGAGACGCGAAGAACAAGCTATAGCGGGAGAGAGGCTCTCTTTAGACATCGGAGCACTCAAGAGGCAATATGCAAGATTAAGGGAGAGACAACGCCAAGCCCATGTCATTCTAGCAGCTGCGTGTGCTAGACATGCTGCAGGTTAGCATAATATTATTGGTCATGGTAGTAGTTGGATAGTATTCCATTCATGTCAATAACTACTAAGTATGTTATCTTCCTTTCAGTTGGAATCCCAACATCACCAACGTCGCTTACGGTCAACAATCTTCTGTTAGGAAAAAGTGCCATTGTGAGCAACAGGGGAAGACGACTGGGGCCACCACCAGGGGCAATTCCTCCGTCAAGGTCCTCATCAGAAAAACACGATCAACGGACTCGAATCCCTGGCAGCGAGACAATCAGTTGGAACGAAGAAAAAAGTCGTAAAACATTAAGCAGGAGAAATTCACTAAAATGGAAAGACGTAAAGAAACAAAAAGCAGTGGAACGCATAAGAAAAACATCTATTGATCTAGATGAAGCCGGTGACGGAATCATAGTATCTGAACGAGAAGCAAATGAAATGATTGCTTCAGTGAGATCTCGAAGTTCAAGTGAAACTTCCTCATATTCAAGTCGTTCAGAAACTAGCTCTGACACTAGTCTTTGTGATGATAATGCGAAGGATAGTGACTCTGAACCCGAACTGCCTGCTGACAAAGAGAAAAATGAGGAAAAAGTTGTTGCTGAAAATGAAGAAATTCCTTGTAAAGTCGATGTTGAACCTAGTAAAAGCACTTCTCCTATTTACAAAAATAATGTAGATGAGCATAGTAGTAGTACTTTAGATATAAATAAATATATAGAAACCCCGGCAGGGGAACCCTTGCGTACTTACATAGGTGGTTTTGAAAGTAAACTACAAGAATCTGTGATGAAAAGTACTGATAATAAAGATGTTTATCGGTTTTTAGATCTTCGTGATAAGAGTCTATCTCCTCCTGTAAATAAAAGTAGTGCTGATTTTCCTGAACTTGCCAACATAGATCTAATGGGAGACCTTCAAAGAATGGCTGAAAATAATAACGTAAAATATACCCAGAAATCGCCACGAGCTTACGCCAAACATTCTACGAACGTTACTGAGTTAAGTCCCATCGAGCTCTCTCCTTGTAACCATAAATTTATTTCTCCTTTAGAATACACTTTTTCATCACAACAAAACATTACTCCAAAACCCGAGCTGCTTGGTCGTGAATCACCTGATATTATAAGATTTTCTAAAAACCACATTGTTACCGACATCGATCTATCCGATAAAAATATGTCAGATATTGACAGTCCCCCGCGAAGTCCTGGAGCTGAAAGCATAATTGTTAGTGAAGATGAACCACCAATTCCGTTGAAGATAGATAAGTATTTTGAACATAGTCCAGAGTTTTTTGGTGCAAGGTATACTATAACGGATTCCCAAAATTCTGACTTTTCAAGCAGACGGCCTCCTAAAAGACACTTCCGGATTCCAAAGAAACCAGATTCGTTAACATTGCATTGTAATAATAATGATAAATTAAAAGTAGAAGAAGAAGAAAGAGCTTCATCACTGCCCCAAAGCCTAAAATTTTCGCCAACAACACATAAAAGTCCAGAATGTCGTTGGTCTCCCAAACCAGATGAATCATTTTATATAGCTGAATCAATAGATTTACAGGTGAGCCCTAAAGACAATATTTCAAGCCCGTTAAAAGATATAAAACAAGAAATCACTAAAAATAACAGTGAAAGAGCCCTGCAAATAATTCAAGAAAATTCTAAAATTCTTAGCCGTATTTTGACAAAGCACCAAAACAATATTAAATCGGTTCAAGAAAACACAAATGGTAAAATACCTTCTACAACTACTGCCCCAGAATTAGCAGAAGCAGATACTATGACAGTGTCGCTGGGTAGAACAATTCCCGATGCGACTACCTTAAAGAATATCTCTCCATTAGAATCGCTTGTCCGTTACAGAAAAAAGTTGGAAAATAAAGATTTTAATGATTTTATACGTACCAGACCCATATCTATAGATGATCCAATATCATTGGGAAAATCTATGTCATTATTAGATAAGGTAAAACTATCAACAGACAATAAATCGCCTAGCTCTGAATGCTTAGCTAATAAGACAGATCTGTATGGTTGGGAAAACAAAGGTTTTCAGGCAAAATCGGATTATGCTTCATTTCTTACAAAACCTGAAGACACAAATCAAAACAATAAGAGCAAAACTCCTGATTTTAGTGCTACAATGCCATTGTCGGAAACGAAAGAAATTTCAACATCTGATTGGAGAAACTACTCTTTATCAGGTCAGCCAAAATCAGACAATAATACAAGTACTCCAAAAGATTTCAAAATATCATCTCCATATGATCGAAAAGCAGATTCTAACGATAGTTGTTACCAGTTTAGCAATAAGTATAACAACACGTCAGTAACTAAAGTGAACGATCTGGGCAACAGAACCATAGGACAAGGCCGAGAGTATGAAAATATACATAAGACTGACGACAGCCAAGCAACAGACTTCGCACATATTGTAACATCTTCCATTAGCTTCACATATGAGGAATCCGCTGAAGATGATTCACCATTTGGAGCTAAAAGCAATTCAAGTGATACGTTATGCCAAATAACCTCTTTGGATCAGGTGTCGACGCCGATATCTCCGAAGATATTTCCAAAAGAGCATACAGGATTTCCGAGAGACTTAACAGACAAAAGTGATAGAGTTAAATTAGAATCTGACGATACTTGTAGTACAATAACTTCATTAGTAGAGACTGATACCCTTTCATCTCTTTCTTATCCTCGTAGTCCATCCACAGGCTCATATCATCATTTCCCCACGCGACCGTCAATGCGCATGCCCAAAGAAATAGGAATAAGACTTGGAATGTATCCAAAAGATTCCATAAGTTCTCCCCAAAAATGAACGATAATTTCTAGAGGTCCTTATCTTCAATTGGTTGTCAATAATTTAAAAATTCGATTGCAATAAATAAGTACGTGTAAGGGTTAATTACGATTAGAAATTACCTACATATTATATTACTGTACCTGGGTATTAATTGCATCACTTTGGTATTATTTAACTTAATTTTATGTGGACTATTTCAAAGGCTATACTATATTATAATTCTATTCTATCTGCCGCTACTACTAAGGTTAATAACATAATACTTTTGTTTGTATTAGTAAATGTTGCAGGGAATGAATATGAAAATATAGAAAATTAAAGTTATGTAATTATAAAAAAAAATACAAATCGTTGCCTTCAAGTGGTGAAAATCTTATGCAATACGTGAGTTTATAATAAAGTTATTTACCTATAATTGACATTGAAAATCAATAAAATGTAAATTAAAACAATGAAATATTTTAATAGTGTAAGTTATATGCCTCTGATCTCGACGAATCAGTAATAAATGATATGAAAATAACTTTAGATATTTGGTCCAATGAAAATTAAGTGTCAATTAATGAATAAATACCTTACCATACTATCAGAACATAAAGTCCACTATTATACTATACGAGTACAAAAACTTGCCGTCGTAACATGCGTCATGCGTCACAATGATTATGATGTGACCATATAATAAAACATCAAGCAATACAACAAAGTCGCCTTCCGCAGTCTGTCCCTATTTATCCGTCATGAATAGCGGTGAGGTTATGTAGCTAAAACCGCGCTAGGCCCTCTCAGCGAGGGCCTCTACCAGAGTCACCAAGGGGTCAACCGTCATTGTATTTGGCGGCTTTCAGTCGCCTTTTACGACACACAAGGGAAAACATACATAGAAAATACCTAACATAATGAGGAGTTTTAAAAAAAAACAATCTGTCAAAAACAGAGAACATTCTATGATCGTTCGTCTCTGTTGATTTTTTTTTTAAAGAAAACTTGACATTTGAAAGACACGGGATACGCGAATCTTGTCCTCATATGCTACGACGGCTGGTCGCCACAAATTACTGGTTCGTTTTGATATTTACTGGAATTATTTTGCAAATAAGTTGTCTTAGAAAAAAAAAGCATTTATTATAATGACAATATTGGAAATATACATAATCAAGTTTACTTACATTGCATTATAATTCATTTCTCACGTTTATCTCGGGTGTTTCTTGAACACAAATCGACTTGACATCTCAATCGAATTACTTGTTCAGCTGTTACAATAGCTTATATTTACTGCTTGTGAGGTCTAAATAATTTGCTTTCAAGAAACCGGAGTTCAGTTTTCTTTTACCACCTTTGATTCTCATCACGCTATAAAATCACACAGGAGTAAATAGAGTCACTTAAAATAAAATTTTAGTTTTGACATTTAAAGGTTCAGATTCCGTTGGGTGCACAGGGGTTGGAGCTGAAAAAATAGTCATTGTATTTATATTATGGCATATAGTTTGATTCAGAGGTGGTAAAAGAGAAGTTGAAGATCAACAGCAAAAAGTTTGCAATCAGACCCCATAACTGCGAATACTCGAACAATTGTTTTGATTCAACATTCCATTTTATCAAAATTATCGAACATCTCGAGTATTATCCTCTTTACTACGCTTTGCTAGTAGTAATATAATGGAAACATAGATACACTTCACGCCTGCCTACCAGAGGGGTATTATAATATATTCCTTTCGCTTCATCCACATTCATACGTCTTTTCATACATGATCTCCGGTTTCGAGTAATTTTCTTGCCATATTCCGATTGAACATTACCGATCTGGTTGATGTATGTCCTTGTGGGCCACCTCTACTAACCTGGCTCCTTCCGTCACCCACTCTTTCGTTAATCGACTTGCATCCATCCTTTTCATATACTCAAACCAGCGGAGCATTTCCAATCTTGGCCACTAGATACTACTACACTATTCCTCATTCTGGTATTCAATGTCTCACCTTTCATACCCTTGTATGATTTATAATAATAAGATACAAATAATTTCTCTTCAATTATTACAAAACAAGTGTTCATGCATCCGCGACTAGGTCTGCTTTTTACATTAGAAAGGCGGGTTTTTTTTTATTAAATTAGAAGTCATCCAATACAGGAGGGCAGGTGCACACGAGGTGTTTGTCACCATACTGGTCGTCAATGCGGCCAACTGTTGGCCAGATTTTGGTTTCACCCTTCACGAATGGCTGAAAATATACAGAACATGGTTTAGACAAATATGGCGTACCTGTTACCTGACCTACAGTATGCCGTTTGAAGCAAACCGCTCCTCGATAAAAACCCCTAATACCCATTAACGCAAAGCAAGGTTGCATAGCAAGAAATATTAACCAAAATCTCCGTTCGGAGTTTACTTTGCTCTACATTCCTTCGTTTCTCCGCTCCGAATAGGTAGCATTAAAGACGGTCACCCATCCCACGGATGTCCACGTCTATTATTGCATAACTTCTGCATCAAAACGAAACCGAAGAAGCTAGCTGGACTACGAGCGCATCGCAAAATATTGGTATTATAGTTACTTACAGCTGGGAATGCTGCTTGTTCGCGACTATAAGGCCTGTTCCAATCTTCAACCAACACATCCTCTTGGGTGTGAGGTGACATCTGGAAATAAAGAAAGGTGTTTTAATTTTGTACGGATAACAGGAACAAACAAAAGCTATCATTTCATTTTGGTGGCAAGACGCTTTTTCATTGTGTAAAATAAAAATCCCAACAAGTGCTGTACTTTACACGAGAGGATTACTTCTTGCTATAATGATAGTTAAGCAAGCAAGTATTCAAGCGACGAAGACTGGGTCTAAGTAGCAATGCGGTCGTACTTCTCTATTTACAATTGTATAATTACTGTCTGTTGAGCTTTTGAATAATAATTACATAATTCATGGCAACAAGATCCTCACCTTCATGGGGTTTAGTCTTTTGTCTATGACACCGTCTTCGATGTCTTTGATTTCTTTTCTAATAATGATGAGAGCTTCGCAAAACCTTTCCATCTCCTGTAAATCCTCAGATTCAGTGGGCTCAATCATAAGTGTTCCCGGCACTGGCCAGGACATTGTCGGAGAGTGGAAGCCTGTAATTTACCAATAAAAAACATAATACATTAATGGTTCTGATAGACATGCTACTTAACTTAGTGGCATACTTTTGGGGCTATTACGGTAAGTAACCACCAAGCCTTAAAATATCTCAAGCGTTCGACTCAAATACAAAATGTAACGACTCGTAATGATAACAATGATATTACGGGAATGGCAAAAGCAAGCCGCTAATTAGCATGTTAATCAGTACCTTATAACGCTCATGCTGTTTAATGACAAAGACAATGCAGAGGCAGTTGTTATTCAAAATGATATAATGACTAGTATTTGAACACTTACAGACCACGATTATTGTGTATCTACATATACATCTACTTAATACCTAATGGGATAGACAGAACATTTGCATGATTTGTCCTAGATCACTTCTAGTCTAACTAAAATAAATAGGATTTGCAAATCTAATTAGAACAGGTATTGGTGATAAGTGCCTAGAGACCAACCTATCTTAAATATTCTTTAATTTTACTTACCAAAGTCCATGAGTCGTTTAGCAATGTCAATGGGATCAATGTTGGCAGTCTTCTTGAAGTCTCTCACGTCGATGATGAATTCATGAGCAACCAGTCCCCGAGTGCCTTTATACAACGTCTTGTAGTGATCCTCCAGTCTCTTAGCCATGTAATTTGCGTTCAGAATGGCTGTTTGCGTTGCTTTCTTCAAACCCTTCCCGCCCATCATCTGGTTCAGAAAACAATAAATCATACATCATCATCACACCCAGAAAACCTTTTTTTATGGGGAAATCCGTTATGAAAACAAACAAATCATCCTCTTATGAAACTCTCGCGTCTCGCGTCGATTAATAGAATACTAAAGATTTACGAAGACCACTCGGATGAATGGAAGGCAATCGACGCATTCTCATTATGTAGTTCGATAGTACCAAGAACACAGCGATACTGCTGTCACTATTTGGGGAAGAGGTAAACACACGTGTACAAGGAAATTTACCGGGAGACAACTAGATCTTAGGTGGTGGTGGTCTGTTGTCCCTGATTTGTCTCTACTCGGGGCCAGTAATTCACGCGCGTGGGTGCCTCCTCACAAAAAGACATTTGGCTCTTTCTAGAGTTAAAGACGATATGTAAAATAATACCTTAATGTAAGCCCAAGAAATAGGCAAGATGGCCGACGAGCCGAAAGGAGCAGCGCTGACGGAACCGAAGCTATGTGCCTCATCACCAAGGTCTGCCAGCGGGTCTACCACAGGATGCGATGGGAGGAACGGTGCTAGATGTGCTTTACTAAAATAACAATCATTTTATTTTAAATATGAAGAATGTTGTTGCGCCGACCCCGCCTAGTGTGGGATAATGGAAGGGAAATGACGTTCATCATGATTCAGTACAAGTATGGGCTGATGATGACGTTGATGATGATTCAGTACACTGTCATGCATAATCGTCTAAAGATAGATAGATAATACTTAAATAACGGTTGTAATCGGCTATTACTATTTAATAAACGTAATTTCAGAATATCATAAACACATAGTCTCATTCTACTAAGATCAACAATGTCTTAATGGTCGGTCACTTAGCTGAAAAGGGATTCTCCCAATTCATTGTTAAGACAACGACAGTGTTGATGATGGACAGAAGACGTCATCAATCACTCGTCAATAATTGACACATAACATATAGAGAAGGTAGTGGTTACTTACACTCCAATGGGTCCCATGCCAGGACCACCGCCTCCGTGAGGTATGCAGAATGTCTTGTGGAGATTCAAATGTGATACGTCACTCCCATAATCTCCAGGACGACAAAGGCCGACCTGAGCGTTCATGTTAGCACCGTCGAGGTATATTTGACCGCCGTGTTTGTGTATGAGGTCGCAGATATCCGCCACACCTTCTTCAAACACGCCGAATGTACTCGGGTACGTTAGCATGAGACAGGAGATTTCTTTGCTGTGTTCTTCAACCTGAAAGAATTTGATTAAAAGGGTTATTCATTGACACCCCCAAAACGATGTTGACGCTTGTATATCTCTAGCAACTCTGTGAGTATTGCTACTCTGACTGAACAGAAAGCGATGACACTTTGAGACAAATACTTACGTGACAGTGTGTATGACCCTTTAATGATACGTGTATAACAATGTCTAAAGTCTTTTTTAATTCGACGAACCAACTTGACAGTTCCTATTCACACAATTTTGTGCTCTGCTGCAATCAAGTTAGAGCATATTATACGCGGCAATCTTTAAATGTTGCTATTCAATTTTCAGTTTAACCTACTTAGGAATAAATCATCATATTGTACCCATAAATTTAGTCCGTCACATTAAAAAAATGACTATATTGATATGTGTGTCTTCTATATTATCTATTTGATAGTGCGAAATGGCGGAACCACTTAACGTGGTCGTAATAGGCAGTACAAAATCAATCATATTGGGTACAAATAAGTACAGAATGTGAACAATTTACTACGAGATTTTACTACTATAACCGTTAGAAAAGGGAAGATAGTCCCGCCATCATGACATTAAACTTTCTTCTTATGATGACGACAGAAAGTGCACATAGTGACAGCTCAACAACTCACCAAATCCTTGAGATGCGGCATATCGACGTCCCCCTTGGAGGTGACGCGCACGGCGCGCACGCGCATGCCGGCCATGTGCGCGGAGGCGGGGTTGGTGCCGTGCGCGCTCACCGGGATCAGGCAGATGTTGCGCGCCGTCTCGCCGCGGTACTCGTGGTAGCGCTTTATCGTGCGCAGGCCCGCGTACTCGCCTTGAGCGCCGCTATGGGGTGTAGGTACATACAGGATTATGTTTAATGGTTGGCCATGCACACTACATTTAACTACCTTCAACAATTCAGACATATGTACGCGGTTTAAGAAGTTCAAGAACGCGAAAAACACCAATAATACTAACCTGTTAGGTTGGAACGAAACCCTGTCGTATCCAGTGATTGCGCACAAATCCTGTGCCAATTCCTCGAACAGAGTGTGGTATCCCTTGCACTGCTCCAGAGGCGCAAAGGGGTGAATGTCAGTGAAATGTTTGAAAGAGCACGGCATCATCTCCGTTGTAGAGTTTAGTTTCATTGTACAAGAACCCTGAAAAAAGATAAAATGCCTATTTATCTTTCATTTAATTCCTTCCACCTACTTGTGGTAGGCAAAATTCCACTACACGACTAGGTACGTACTAATTTTGAATACGGACCGTAATTGGATGATAAAGTACCAAACATTTGTAAGGTAATGAAAAAAAATATTTGGAGAGGTCCAAATAAACATTTTTTATCCTAGTATTACATTAAACTATATTTTATTGCGGTATTGACACGGGTACGGAAAAAACCAGGTTAAACTCAGCCTATGTAAAAATATAAAAATTAATTGTGTTACCAACTCGTTTTATTTTAAGAAATATTCCTTGTTTCTTACTTCTGAATATTAGTCGAAAAAGAAAATATGAAATAATCTATTAATCTTACCAACGGAATCATAGAATGCACCAATGAGATATCTTTGTTCTCCAATCTCTTCATGTATCGGACCAATCGTGTTTCAGAGTGGTGCATGTTGAAAACAGGATGAGTGAGGTATGGAGACGTTCTCTTTAAAGGTCCTGACAGTATGCTTCTGGACTTCACATCGGGACTCTCTGTTACCTAGAATATAACCATTCCTTGATCAATACGAAAATAAGTGTGGAAGTAAAAAGTGAAAGTGAGAGAGGAAATGAAAATTGTTCTGTACGTTAAACACTTTGTCCCTAATGCTGAGGAATATCTAGATCACAGTTTTGAAATCTTTTGTCAAGTTATAGAATCGAAAACAATAAATTAAGAACAACCCACAAACAAAACACATCACGTTACTTAAAATGGGAGCCTAACAAGTGCCTCTGCCTAACGCGCTTTGGGATTAAGAGGCGATAAGTTTATTTTTTTAAGTGAGATGCACTTCACAAACCTTTTCAACACTTTCGCAGTCGAACACCCAAAGGAGGTCGTCGACATCCTCCATGGTGGTTGTCTCGTCGAGTGCCACGCCCACAGCGCCATCGTCGAAGTACCTCAAGTTGATCTTCCGTTCGTGTGCACGAGCCTTTATGGCAGAGGCGTCGTGGCCCGACACGGGGACCACGTGAAGTGTGTCGAAGAACACCTCGTTCGATTGTCTGTGGCCGCGTTTTCGGATACCTTGAACGTTCAAATGTTAATGTTAATTGTGTATTTGTTACCATTCAGTAGGTACTACTTATCCCGAAGATACAGATTGTGATACTGAAGCTGAACATATGATACTTGAAAAATGTTATAGTGAAAAATGGATGGAAATCCTTAGGATCCACTATTCTTTAGGATTTCAATCATATTTTTGCAATTTGGCTGGACTAAGACGGAGGAAAATGTCATTACTGAATATGAACACTTCACTATCCATACAATACGACGGAATTCCGATCTTTTTACCCCCCAAAAACTACCGTGTTAATATTCATGATTCACACATACAAACTCTGACAATGTGACTAAATAATATTTCATGTTTAGAATCTAAAAATCTTTTCCATACCATGGTCAACAACAAGAGCAGCATGATGCACCCGAGTAGCGATGTCCCTCAACCCCTGTGGTCCATGGTATACTGCATACATGGCAGATATGTTTGCAAGAAGCGCTTGCGCAGTGCAGATGTTTGACGTGGCCTTGTCTCGACGTATGTGCTGTTCTCGAGTCTGGAGTGCTAGTCTGATGTAATAGGTAAATAAAATTATTAAACTTGTTAACCACCAGGGACTGGAACCCTGAGAAAGAAGCTGAGTGTCCAAAGATCGTAAAATATGAATGAATTTCGTCCAAGTCAAGAGATTAACATTTAACTCTTGGTCTTTCTCTGTTAAAATTTAAAATCAAGTGTGTTTTCAGTGGGAACGAATACTCATGGTGATAGTTTCTCGTCACTTAAATAATTACGATTGGTTAATCTATTGTCACTACAAGTTCGTTTATTACATTGCCTCTCTTTAATTGGTTCGTATTCGTATGGGTCAAGCGTTCGTAGCTCCATATGAGATATGTTGGCGTTTACTTGCCTGTTAAAATTGTTCGTCATTTACGACCCTTGGACCTGACAGGAGACAGCAAAATTCTTTCAATGCCAAAAACCAACTACTCGCCTATAAGCATCGCGTCCATTGCAATCCCTGGTGACACCAACCACTCTACCAGGCATCATTCTGATGAGGGAGTGTTCTGCGGCAAAGAAGCCAGCGTGTGGCCCGCCGTAGCCCAATGGTACTCCTAGACGCTGAGATGTGCCCACCGCGAGGTTAGCGCCGCATTCCGCCGGTGGTCTCAGCAGGGCCATCGCGAGGAGGTCTGTCGCTACAACTACTAGAGTCTGCGGGAGAAGACATTTGATGTGATCTAGTTTCATATTTTACATGATTATTATCAACAAAGTTTCACCAAATAGGTACCAGCACGACCTCAATCGCTAAATGTCTTGTATCTTCATCAACTAAATGAACGAGGTTAGGTCAAGTTTCAAATATTGATCTAAAACAAAAACACAGCCAGTTATATGACGAAAACAATTTGTTTTTAACCTTGTAATGATTTATTTAGTTAGTCCTAATACTCACTCCATGTTCATGTGCCGCCGCAGAAAGATCCGAGTAGTCGTACACCAGGCCCTGCGTATCTGGGCACTGCAACAGCACAGCCGAGATGTCCCGCTGAGTGAAGTCTACCTGGCGCAGGTCGGGCACGACGGATATCTCGAGTCCAAAAGCTTCCAGTCGCGTTCGCACCACAGATAGCGTTTGAGGATGTAGACGATCAGACACGACTACTTTGGTCCTTTTGTTGTGTCTGTCGGTTTTAATGCAATATCAAAGTCTGCTTTTGAAGGTGAAGGGTCCGGTCGGGTCCCTCATTCCATCTTTACAATGACAATAATGTTAGTTATGTTAGAGTTAAGTTTTTTATATTTGAGACACCAATTTTACATAAAAGGGCTTTAGAAATTATACTCAGAAAATAATTATTTATGTAAGCACTAACCTATGGCACAGAGACAAGGCTTCGGCGGCAGCCGTGCCCTCGTCAAGCAAGGAGGCGTTGGCGACATCCAGGCCGGTCATGTCTCCCACCATGGTCTGGTAGTTCAGCAAACCCTCGAGCCGGCCCTGAGCAATCTCCGGCTGATAAGGTGTGTATTGAGTGGTCCTGGAGATTTTAATAGCCTTATTAACCCTTGAGTTAAACGTGGGTTTTACATTGACTGGTTTTTTCAATCATCAACGAGAAGTAAAACTATCTGCTGATAATAAAATTAGTTAATCATGCATGGTTAAAGGTCAATACTTTGTGAACTGCAGCTATCAATACAATTGACGTGATTCTAATGGCTAATGTACTGGTGCTAAAATACCTACCCTGATTAGGAACACATTCTTGTATTTTGGCAAAAAGAAAAAAACTTTGAATATCTCTAATCTGCAGTTTTTTTCTAACTACCAGCTAGCCTACGACTTGAAGGTCTTAATTAAAAATAAAATGGGGACACATAAAGTAATAAGTAGGTACAGGAATTAGCTTATGCAAATACTAGTATTATTACCATCCTGGATTTTCGAACATGTTTCTCATGATAGTGTGAGGCACGCAGCAGTTGTGGTAGCCCATGCCAATGTAGGATCTCCATATTTCATTCTTATCGGCTAGTTCATTCGCTCTTTTAATTAAATCGTATTCACCTGTAATTTGGAAAATGTGCTTTTTATTTTGACTCTACGTGTTATTTCTTAGTTGTATTCTATTTTTTTGATTACTCACTGATTGGCTCGTCAGTCTTTATGTCTTCTTTGTAAAGTATTCTATTCGGGACTGCATCGATGGTCAGTTCGTCTAAACTCTATAAGTAGAACACAAATTAAAAATGATTTAAATTTAAATATGAATATTTTACAATCACACATTGCTTTCATCACATGTTACGTAGCTAAAGTAAGCGAAATATACATAGGTATGTACTTTATTTTTCTTTTAAATCATACCAATAAAACACCCAGGCCCACATCTAACAAGTATGTACTTAAAAACTCATCACCTAACTACCTGTCAGTCAGGTGTGGCAATCGAACCCACGACCCTACGGAATAGAGACAGACATGCTGACCACTAGACCAACTATAAAATCACTATTTTTCAGTTGATGCTGATATTATTATGGTACCTAATACTAATTAAGTAGGTGGTTAACTAATATCGCAAAAGGGCAACCTTGACATTGGTTACTTCAAAATTGAAGTTCGATATTTTTTTAATGATCCTCTTACTTGAGAAGGTGGGTACCTAGTCAATAAGTACGTACCTAAATATATTTCTGTACTACAATACTTGAATGAGCTTTACTAAGATTAGTTACTAAGTAGATATACTAAGTTTATTTTTATTCAATATAGGTATGTAACACGACTAACACGGCAAACCTCGATCTGTCTCCTCTATCAAACGCAGTAATTTCTTACCTTATATCCTAAGAAATCTAACATAGTCACAATATCCTGCTCCCTAGGCCCAATGTGCCGACTAGGGAAATCCACTCGCGACGGGAACAACTTATCCGAAGAATTTGTAGTAACATAGCGCACTCTCCTTGCAGCCTCTTTTTCAATACTCTTTCTCAAATTGAAAACACTATGCTGCGAAATTAAACCTTGCCTAAGAAACTTTTGCATTTTTTCAACGCGTATACATCAGCCTTGTAAAAGAATTTAAACCATACTGAGAAGATTACGCGAGAGACAAAGGTCCAGATAAGGAATGACCTTAGGTCAATATATCATTACGAAATGTATATTGCAAGAAAACTATTTGTTATAAAGTAAATAAGTTAGTAAAATTATTATGAATTTACTCATAATAATATTCTAAAGTAAATAGATAACTATATAACATAATATGTTTACATAAGGAGATATGATGAGAGAGTCTTGGACTTGCTCATTAAGCTAACCAATGTTATAGACTACATCAATCGCCAGGTTTACACACGCAAATCGATCTGCAGTTTCGAATGTCGCTCCAGAGCAAGATCCTCAAATTCTTACAAGACAGCATACTGCTCGCTCTAAAGCAATCTACGTTTGCATGTGCACACAACCCGGCCAATGCATTAATAGAAATTTACCTATGTGCCTACAGCAAATACATACTTAGGTACCTACTCAGTTATCATTAATATTTAATAAAAACATTTTTTCGCATTACATCGAGGAATTTGCCAAGCACATGCCCTCGGTTCACCAAGCGTGTTTAACCCAACGTGATAGGGGGTGAGCGTATCGCCAAAGTTATCATCCGACTAATACTTACTTAATACTAATTAGGTATAACTGGTGGATAATTTATTACGTAGGTAGCTAAAGATAGGGTAGGTACTTAATATATAAGATAAGACCGGTCGCAAACTATGTAGCCTTGGCCGTCTTTTCCAAAACAACGCCCACTTATGGGGGTGTAGATCTAGAATGAGGCGACACAGAGCGAAACAGACCCAGAAGAGAAATGTCTATCTCCACTAATTTTGCTCCCAATAATATATTTCATTTGAAGCTATAGTGTTACAAGCTAAAAAATGGAACGCGCCAAAAAAAACATTTTCACAATAAGCATTAGATATAATTAGTTTGGAAACCTCTGACTTAAGACATTTTAGATATTCAAAGTTTGGCGCCGATTTATAAACAGTAGGGTTTACAAATCGGCGTCAGACTTTAAATCCATTACGGAAAGTGTCCATTCGTAAATTCGCCCTCGGCAAAGCACAATCAGCTGAGTCCAGTTTTTAAGGAGATGTCGAAATTTTTATACTTTTTGTTCTTAAGAAAAATTGTGCTAAAGAAAAGTCTGTGTTCGCTTTAGTAATTACCTGTGGTAATACCTATCACCCTTAGCGATCTTGATTAATTATACCATAAATATTAATATAAAAAAAATACTCAGGTACGATAGGTACATACATAAAAAAGCTTTACCCACTTACTGATATACAACCTACGGTAGGTTGCTCTACCTACCTAAGTACTTACCAGCACGATTTTTTTGTATCGAATAAATGCGACCGATGATTACACTTCCGGCTTCCGACATAGTGGGATTAATATTCCTTTATAAAACGATGTAATAATGTACATTATAATGTCCAGCCAATTTAAAATAAAAAAAAAGTTATCGCAACATACTTTTCTTTCCATAAAGTTTGTTTTAAAATTGGCGCTAAAATCGTGAATGTGTATACTGACGCGCCAGTCAATCAATATCAAAAAGAGTCTGGATTGGATAGTTTTTTGTTTTGCATAATAGAATTTTTAATTTGCGCTACATAGTGAAATAAACAAAAAGTAAAGTACCTACATAGTGAAAAAAGTTTGTAAAATTAGAAATTTTTGTTCGTATTATTTATTCAATTCATACAAAAATATGACTTTGTCGAGTTATGAGCAACTAAAGAAAGGAGTTATTTTATTTGTATCAAACCAATCAAACTATACTGAAATTCTTACAAAGGTTAAAGATATTTTTCGTGAAGAAATTGCGTCCATACGGAGGTTTGAGAAAATATGCTCTATAAAAGATCTTCTGGATGTACTAGAGCTTCGTAACGAGTTGCACGAAGAAAATGTGAGACCACTTAAGTCTGTAATATTGCTACTAAACAACAATGACACTATACTTCAAGAAATATTACATTATGAATTGAACCACAATCAAGCTGATCAACAAATTAATTATTATGGTTAGTAATTATGTTCATAGAAGCAATGAAAAACACTAGCACTACCTATACTATAGTAAGACGAATAGAAACATTATAGACAGATAGGGGGAATCCCCCAAAAAGTCCAAGAACAAAATGGGGAAATAAAAAAACATCTAAAAGAAGAAACTATGGTCAAACAACACTTGAGAATGAGTATTGCTTATTGTTTCTAAATATGGGCTAAAGGTTTTGTTTTCTTTTATTACGGGTAGCCCTGTAACTAGGAATTGCTAATTGATAATAGGTAGCATGTAGTCCGTTATAAAGTTTTCTTTGACCTTTGATTTTTATGGGTATTTCAATTATGTAAGTATGTTTATAATATTGAATATTCCTTATTTTCAAATCTTATTTCTGGCTTACAGATAGAGAAAATATTCAGAGTGCGCAAAAAATTAATAATTCATTCGCATTCTGTAATTCTCCAGTGGAATTGATGAGTCCAAGAAAAAAACAAATGATATGCATCAGATTAACAGAGGAATTGGGTTCCTTTTGGAGAGACGTAGCGAGACACTTAGGAATCCGAGAGTGTGACATTGAAGATATAGATGAAAAGCATTCTAAGACATCATTAAAAATACAAGACCTTCTAAAATTATATGAGCTAAGAACTGACCAGCAGAGATGGTTCTTTGATCTATGTGACGCATTAGATAATGCTCGGAGGCGAGATCTGACTAAACAACTAAGAAAAATTATGACAATGAATTTATAATAATTTTAAGCTAAGAAAGATCATAATAACAATGTTTATGTACATATATGTACAGTAGCTACTTAAGTATATTCTTATTTATAAAAGTTATACAATGATGGTCTTCCTTTAATTTTTTTGATGATTTATACTAAGGTTCCCTTGACCCTACTGTGAAGAAGAATCTGGAAGGATTTAGGTGCCCAGTATAGTGTACCTGGAATAAGCTGGGGCAAGGCCATCATGGAAAACAGTGAGGAGTATGTTGGGTGTAGTTGTTGATACCATGTGCACCATAAGGAAACAACTGTGGACTTTTTGACACTACTCTCTGGTTGGGGGTTAGCTGGGTATGGAGTAATACAAATATTTAGTTACCATACAAACCCTGTAACACTTACTCTAGTGTTACTGATAAAGATAGGTAAAAAAAATGCATACAAAATTAAAAAATATTTATTTCAGTAATACAACATAATAAAAATACTTTTCAAAGATGGAATGGAAGACAACAATGGGCTTTTGAAAATATATTTTGATAACAATGATATACCTACATAAAAACAGATCTCGGTGAGGTTTTAGGTCGACAAATAAAAAGAATAGTATGCATGGTGGTCAAACATGTACTTACTATTTAGTTAAGCTTACATTTAAACTTTTTATTGTTACATATTAAATGCACGAACTTGGAATATTTAAACTTTATAGAATAGAATAGAATATTTAATCACCATAATTATTGAGAACTACAAACAAAAAAAAAATAATATCTGGAATAAGAATAAGGAATGTGTAAGTGTCAGTCAGTATCCAAGTACCAACAAAAAATGCTTAAAACCCTGCAATCGTACTTGACAAGATATTTACGTTACAAAATTTGTAATTCTGTATAATGACAATATGTATTGCATAATGTGACCGAGCAGTTCCAACTGCAGGAACATCACCAAATGTCAGGAAGTAGGATACTAAAAGCATTATGGCACTTGTGGTAATACATCATAACATGTGCCATTACAGGCAGCCAAATCAGTTACGTAATTTTGAGCTTTTAGGCCAAGATTTATTAATGGCAAAATACTTGTTAAAGATCTGTTTTCCATAATTTAATGACAGCTATAATTATAAGCAAACTTCAAAACAAAACCAGCATTAGCTTTTTAGATCTCACCCTAAGTACAGTTATTTATAAAAAAAAATGTATACGTAAGTAAACCATACTATGATACTAACAATTTATTCAAGTTATGACACATCACAAAAATCCTAACTATTAATAATTGATTTCATAAAATACAATGGCAAAAAAAATCTCAACCAGCAGTACTTTATTTAAACACATATCTACTTCATCAATAAGGCACTGAATTGCGCACTTTCTAACTATGAATTGTACAGCCTTATGAATAGAAAAAATATTAACTTTGTAAATATACTCAAGGGCAGATTTTAGCGATTGCGACACCCAAATCTTCAAAGATGTCTCTTTAAAAAGTCGTTCAACATTTTATTTATGAAGATATAACAATATTTATGAGTAGTAATGCATACAATAAAAAGGTGTAGAAATTTCATCAAACCAGTAAATTATTTCTACTAAACGACGAAGCACGCACGTATGGAAAGTGCGGACACTTATTCATTACCCATTCACGTAAACAGTCTGCCTTAGTTGCTGCATACTTAATGTTGCACAGCCCAATTGTACGCGTTGTTGAATAGTCTCAGCCAAGGCGTTGGTTGCGCCGTCTGGGAGGGTGTCGGGCACTGCCAGGAGAGCACGCAGCGTTCCGGGTGCGGCATCATTGCCACGTGGCGGCCGTCACGGGAACTCACGCCAGCTATACCGGCTGAACAAAGTAAACAATTGAAATAAAACTCATCATCCTTACACTGTATAAAACAAAGTTGTTTACTGCTGTCGGTCTTTAGTTTCGTCGTACTTTTATCGGTTTGTTGTAGATGGAATTATTCCGGAGGAAGGTTTATATGTTAAATAGATAATATAGCAGCATGCATATTATATCAGAGGAATATTCATAATTGTTTCATAAAGAGGTTTCGAATGTGTAAATAACCACATGCAAAGTCTAATATACTACGTGTAAAAGAACCCCGAATTGAGAACCCCTGTGTCATAAATTAGGCTAAAAACATTAGATATACTTACCAGGACTGCCATTGGGATTCATAGGATAGATCTCAGTAGGCTCCCCGTCATCGTCTACGTACTGCATGGCGACCTGACCGTTCCTTTCTAATGTCTCCCTTGTGTTCTGGTCGTTGAACGTGAACCTTCCTTCACCGTGAGCCACCCAAACCCCGATCACAGAATCCACCATGTCTTTGAACCATACTGATGACTGAGCACCCTTGGATGCGATTTTCACGGCGCTCCAACGGCATTCAAATCTGAATTAAATAATATTAAGTTTAAGTATAGTTAGCACGCGAATGTCATAAAAATAGTCTTATATATATTCTTAAAACTCAAATTATTTCCATCGTCCACATCGTTGCTTAACATCAGGCAGGATGAGGGTCCAAGGCATGACATTTTGTTGTTACAAAAAAAAAACCTTCAAATATAATCCGTAAAGTGACCCCATGTGCATATCACTTTTTCCCAACCACGTAATAATTTGAAAATCCAAAAAAAAGCTAAAAAGGAGAAACTGTTTCCGCCCGGGATCGAACCGGGGGCCTTGTGCGTGTGAAGCACACGTGATAACCGCTACACTACGGAAACTTGAAGCTCTAACACGAAATTGCTTATCATATGATATTTATCTTCGTAATACTTTCATTTACGAGGTCAGAAACGAGACCGGTTTTTATCAACTGGACCAGAAAAAAACAGGTACTTAGGTTAGGTAATGCGACAAGGATCTTTTGGCGTATGAATGCAGATTTAATGATTTCTTAGCACCCTGAATAGGAATTCAGGGTGACCAGGGTGTTATTAAGTTCTTCTAATTAAGGGTGAAATACCCTTTATAGCCTAAGTATACATGTCTCCATTTCAGATATCAATGCTCCGGAACGAAAAATATCGCCTCATCATACTAAAAACACGGTTCATCAGTCGTCTAAGAGTCTGCTCTACCATCTTAAGGACAGTCATGAATTTCAACACCATTATGGTTAAATTTTACTTGTCCTAATATAAGAACTCTACCTTACCAAATGTCCTCAAAACTGATAGTCCACATTCTTGACCGACCTTGTACATGCGGCAAGGTAAATTTAGGAGATGAAAGTCTTGATGATTCGATTATAACTGCTAAATTGTTTCGATAAATTACCTTTGAGACAGATTGTGGTCTAAGAACACTTGCGTTTCATTTCCGGCCCTATTATTAGTAATAGGGTTCACCCAACCAAGGAGGGCCATCAGCTGGCATCCGTTGCATACTCCCAGTGAAAACGTGTTAGTTCTCTTGTAGAAATGTTCGAATTGTGAGTTCAATGACTCCGAGAAGAGGATACCTGCCGCCCAGCCCTTAGCTGATCCTAGAGTGTCTGTGAACGATGATTGTACAAATCGATTATCTTACAATTCCACAAATTACCATTGGCCTTGCAGTGTAAACATTCTTATAAAAAGTCATTCAAATCATTGGGAGGTCGAAATTTTGCTTTTGATGTGGAGTAGGTACTCTTCAAAATATTACATACTAAATACAGTTACTATTCAAATACACACAAATGGAAAATATAACAACGACATGCCATACCATAAACTCGACTATTAGGGAATAGAGTGGACCTATGCTTTAAAAACATATTTCCTATGTACTTCTCGCTTGACAATTGGTGCTCTGATTGACTAACGGCTGTACAAGGGAATAATTAACCTCATAAAACACTAGACAACACTTACCGGCATAACTGAAACCTCCCGGGAAAACAAGCCCTTGGAAGACGTCCAGAGTAATCTTCTTTTGCTGCAAGTCGCTCATTGTGACATCGTACACGTCGAAGTTGGCCATCATGAGAGAGGCAATCATTTCCCTGTCGCCGTTTGTACCTGAATGAGAGTAAATACTGAGGTTTTAAAACGCTCTAGACCTGCGGCCTCCACACATAATATAATAATTTATTTCCATAAAAAAATTACAAGCAAACGCACTTAATCACTTGAAACTTGGTCACTTATTATGCAGCATTACGCAACCTGTATTAAGCAACGACTTAACAATCGAAACGGAGATGATCAATAGATGTGAATATGAAAGAGTTTTAAGGTCGACACACTTCTAACGGCAGATACATCGCGTATTATCGATCGCATAGCGCCAGTATAGACAAACACATGTAGAAAAATCAGACATTCACATTAACCTTAACCCATTATTTGTTTATGCAATCATCATACAATCCACGATACGTTCGACGCACCATCCGTCAAATATGTATCAACCCAAAGAAACTTAAATGGAGTGGATTTTCTTATTTTTTATGTATGTACAATGTAAAAAATACCTTCTTCTCTAAGCACAGCAACGTTGATAGATTTACTCTTGATCGATCCGATGGTCGGGTCGAATGTCACCTTGTAAGTAGCGCCTTTTCTGTTCTTCAGACCTACGAAACATTTGATAGAATTGAAAAACAATATGGTAATGATACAGAATAATACAGATAGCATTCATCTGTAGTTGTCTTTTATTAATTAATGAAAATTAACATTGGCATACTATACACTTACCCTTTATTAATATGTAATTAATTATACATCGTGTAACGTTGTTTTGAACCACGTAAAATGCATAGAAGAGGACAGGAAAATGCAGAGAAGTCCTAAGTAATTAACACATTCTATATGTTATTTTATTTGTAAGGGAGCTATTGTCGGGAAATATTTGCAACTGCAATGTTTTAATAAACAGCTATTTATTAGGGTATTTAGTTTTTTGATAATATAACATGCTTACCCAACCATTCCTGTTTAATGCAATCAGAGTTAGCCTGAAGGCATTCCAATTGATAACTTGTTTCCTCCCACATCTTGAACACGTCGATCAACTTCGATTCAAACACTTTACTGCCATTTACTTTTACCGCCACCTGAAAGACAATGCAATAAATACTAAAAAAAAAATATAGCCCCACGTTTATTAATCTTTTAACGCCAATGTCTTCTACAAAGTGGAATCGAAAACTATGGCGAAACTTGAGAGAGCCAGAAAAAATCACTTCATTTACAGTGGCAATCGGCTAATCGGTAAGTTTGTACGCAGATGTGGATTATTTTTCGTTTTTGACATGGTGTTCTTTGGGGAAAGATATTTGGTATCGAGGTATATCAGGCTGAATGACTTTCTGAAGATTCACTAACATTGTATGTATGATCTTGTATGTGATACACGAAAGCAATGATTTTAATGTCTATGGTATTCGGAATAGAATTCAAAACCATAAAATAATATTTGCCATCTGACGGTGAACAAAAGATTAACGCGTTCGCGAGCTGGCTGGTTCTAAACGTGTTTGTGTAAAAGAGACAACCTATGTTAAACTCAGGTCGTCCTCAAAAGTCAAATATGAAAGTGTCAAAACCGCGTGAGCAATAAAAAATTGATCATATTAAGTTGGCATAAGGAAACGTAAGGCGTGACATTGAATGACAGGATAAGGAATAGTGTGATAAGGGAAAGTTGCGGTTTGAAGGAAGACGTAGTGACCAAGATGGAAAAGGGCATGCTTCGGTGGTTTGGGCATATGGAGAGAATGGATGAAAGTCGATTGACGAAAGAGATTTTATATGGGTGATGTAATGGGCCGGGTGAGTAGAGGTCGCCCCAGAAGGACATATAAAGACCAGATTTGTGATGTCCTGACCGAAGGTGGCGTGAAAAGTACTCGAAACCGGAGGTCATGTATGAAAAGATGTATGAAATGTAGATGAAGCAAAAGGGGTATGTCAGGATCGTGACAAATGGAGATCTGTAGTCTCTGCCTACCCCTCTGGGAGACAGGCGTGAAGTGTATGTATGTATGTATGTAAGGAAACGTCAATTTTGTATTTTTGAAACGACGCGTAACATTGTGAAAAACAAGTAGTTTTATAACTATTATGTCTGCGTTACTTTATCTCTAAAAAGGGCCTACCTAGCTACCTTAGTAGCTAAATTATATTATTTAATACAATCAGTACTTACATCAGAATTCATTCCATATTTGCCCGTAGTTCCGACCACTTTAGCTTGAACTCCATTCTTCTTAAACTCCTCTAGAACGTACGAAACGTTATTTGCTTGAACTTCCAGTATAATACCAAGTTCTTCGTTGAATAGTGCTTCAATAGGAGATACGTTGTTATCGACGGACACATCGATATCGAGTCCCCGAAGACCACCGATGCCCATCTCTAGAAGGGTAGTTATGAAACCACCTTCGCTGATGTCGTGGCCAGAAAGAAGTTTCTTTTCTGAAATGACAATAATTTATAAATACTTTCTGACCTTCTAGACAACAATCATATATGTATATTGTTGTCATGTAATTATAAAATATGTATTTATACATTTTGCACAGAAATAAAAACAAATGCTAAATGGTATGTGGTCACCTTTCGGAACTTGTGTCCTATGTCCTCCGATTACTAGTTCCCAAACTTCACACTTTTTCAGAATTATCACACCCATGATAAGAAAAACCTATAATACCTGGCCAATTAATATATAAGGAACTCCTTTCTTATCCATCTTTTTTGTCTGTCGACTGAACTGTCTAAATTACATTATGAGAAGTATTAAGAATATCTTGTACAGACAGACCGAAAATGGGAGTACTTCAATACATACAGTTTTTATACTTAATTTAATTAAAACCCATCTTAGCATGCACCTCTCTTAACCTACTATTATAACTACATTTTGGGGAGCCGTATATTTAATGAAAATCTATCAATTTAAAAAAGTGGGAATATATGAAATAATATTAATAGCGATTGTAAAAGTATTTGAGTAACAGATTTATAAAGTGTGAATTTTAAGAACTGGTAATCCAAGATTCATTTCACAACCTACCTTTGAGCAGTTTCTGAGTGACGACGAACAGAGATTTGAATGCGACGACATCGTCGAGGTCCGGCGGCTGCTGTCCTAGCTGGCCGTAGCACTGCGCCAGAGCGGACCCTCCAACGCTAAACATATACCACGGTATTTAAAAATTATAAATATTATGATTTAAAAATATTATGCCAGCTGAACGATAACGTCGCCATTTGCAATCTTAACATTGTTAGTTTTACATTTTGTAACAGTATGCAATAAAGAGTATATTCATTCATTCATTCATGTATATTAACCAGTTTTTATATACAGAGTGTAGGAATACCCCGAGCAATGGTCTTAGTAACGTTGTAGGGCTCGTCAACATGAACAACTTTTACTATAGAGACAATGTGAGGAAATGAAAAAAACAATTCTATCCCCATACAAAATGTCATCTTCCGAGGCAAAAAATTGTCTAATGTATGGAGATGAAAAAATTTTTTTCGTTTTCCCGTTATGTCGCCATAGTAAAAGTTATTCATATTGACGAGCCCAACAACGTTTCCAAGACTATTCCTCGGGGTCATTTTACGCGCAGTATAGACGCAGTTTGTCCGTAACTTGAATACATTTAACATGCTTTTGAGAACATACACAGCAATGCACTAGCGCTGTTCTAATTTTACCATTAACATGGTCATTACAGGTACCTATATATTAAAAGAATAATGTATAATTTTCTCAAATCTTTAAAAAACTTTGATTAGGACACTAACCGATACTTTCCAGGTGAAGGCGTGACATGAATAAGGGACGATCCTTCCTGTAGAAGTGCGGGCTCGATTTTGACAGTTATATCGGGACACGGCGCGTACGTTGACACCACCAGGGTACCCGGTGATTTTACTAGAGAAATATAAATACACGATGTAATTTATTACTACTTTCTTTGCATATTTTGTATTACATGCATACAAACTATAATCTAGACGTCTAGTCTAATACTCAATTGAAAAATACGGTCATCTGACTTTCGACTGGGATACTTACTACACTGTAAGCAGCGATGCGGTCCAAGAAAGAAATAAATATACATACCAGGCAATGCGATTGGTTAAAATAATGTATGTCGCAAGATGTGTGACATAGCAGCAAATCACAGCGCGTATTAGTTCTATGTGGTGTCTTTCTTGACGCGCGTACTAGGCCTGCTGGGACTGTTATAATGACAGACAGACAAAACCCCCAGACACCCAAAGGAAATGGCTCAGCATTAAAGATCGATATTAATATCGGTGGGAATAAATTGAATTGACCAACCAACCATATCCATCTCAGTTAGTATAATTGAAGAAATATTATTATTAACATGTCATTACGTTAGAAGATTGTTGAATGAAAGGTACCTTTCTCCCCGCGTACTTGCGCGCACATGGAGAGCGAGTCCTTGCCCCCGTCCACGGCCACGCCGAGCGGGCGCATGGCGGCGACCACGGCGCGACACGCCGCCACCAGCGCGGCCCCGTCCGAGCCTTGCTTGCCCGCCCACATCCAGTTGCCGGAACACTTCACGTCCTCTATGCACGTTATCCCTGCGAATACCTGACGGAAAAAGTTCGTGTTTCGTTTTACTTTCTTTTACTTTTAATAAAAATAAATAAAATAAATACACTTCACGCCTTTAATCCCAAAGAGGGGTAGGCAGAGGCACTTGCTAAAGCAAATACCCACGGTTCACCAAGCGTATTTAACCCAACGTCACAGGGAAAGACCCATCGCCGTTATAGGGTTCACACACCTTGTGGTGTGCGGGTTTCATCACGATGTTGTCTTTTACTTTTAGGTTTACTTAATTCGACTGTATATTTTATGTTTGTTACCTCAAAACTTTTGAATCGATTTGTATGATTATTTTTTTGTTTGATAAAAGACTGCTAGTGCTTCCCGTTTGATCGCATTTAAATTTGGTCCAGTTAATATAATGGCATGAGAAAAACACAAATTTGTCAATATTTACTGGTTACTTGTTTAAAATTACTTTTCTTTTCACTACGAATACGTACATATTCTGGCGCGTGGATCGCGTATATATTTCGATAACCCTCTGTATTTCTGTTTTCCTTGAATTCGTGTTTTGTAAAAAGATAATTATTGAAGCACTGTGGCCACCTACTTCTAGTTCACACTATGTTGTGTGTTATAGATATTCAAAACGTGTCTAACCCACTCATCACGCTGAGGTTTCTTAATGAGTAAACTTATCTTTCTCAGTTTATCCATCCAAGCTGGTACACATACTTTTCTAGATTCAAAACCAAGTTAATGATGAATGAGTGAATACCAAAACTTACCAGATTAGTGAGAGCCTCGCCTAAAGACATTCTTGCACCAGCAGCGGGGTCTAACAGGCCCTTAATATTCTGAGTGCCAATAGAGGTGGCCGAGCCGACGGTGTCGAAGTGCGACAACGCGACAACGGCGCAATCTGCTAAAGGAGTGTGTAGCGGCCCTACGCATTGCTGCTGCGCTACTAGACCTGAGACACAGCGATCTACCTGTTGAAGAGATAAATTATTAAGTGATAGTAAAATACGGATACAAAATGTAGAAATATCCACTTTTTCTTTTTCCGAGTTCTTTTATTTTGATATAATAAAACGTTAAGGTAAGAAACAAAAAATACAATAGACAGATTAATTATTATTATACCGTTCAGTAAGTAATTAGTATATTATATGTATATTTCTAGTATATTAGATAATTATGTGTATGTGTATGTTTTGTGTACAGCATCTTTATGTTTTTTCCTAGAACTATGTTGTAAGGAACATTATTTCCTCAAACATATGGCCACCTTAACCACACCGCATAGCCCAAGGTTAACTGGAAGATAATGCTTTGTAGAATCGCCTTTGTTACAATTTTAGTACAATAAAGTATTAAAATAAATAATTACTTAGTACATTATCTAACCTAATAGGACCCCCAACTGACCGATCGTTTATAGAATCGACTAGTATAAGCAATGTGAATGTGTCCTAGTTGCGCAAACTAATCACTAGGCGGCGCTGGATACTCTCCATTCATTCATTCCTTTTTCATGGTCTGTAAATTGCTAGACAATCTATCTTATTATATAATTTATATTTTCCTTACCTTGTTGGTCAAATATCTCTTGCTGGCGACATTGACTAGTCTCAACACTCTATCAAGCGCTTTACCGACTGTAACGTCGTTCGGGAGCAAGAGGGGCAATGTCGTGCGTTTTGCCTGACGTAAGTCGAAGGTTTTGCGCGGCATGTTACCTGGAATAAAATACAAAATTAGAACCACATAATAGTAAAGTATGAGAATAAAACGAACATAAAATAATACAACATAAAGTAATGTCGTATTGTCATTATTAGTTATTCCATTCATTTGTGTGCTAGTAGTAATTTAATGTTTTCTATTGTAGAATATCGATATGTGGGTACTTTCAATACGTCTAGAGTTGTCAATGTTATCCCATATTTTCGAATCTTGATGTCTTCATTCAAAGTGTAAAAGGAACTCGGGCATATTTCATATCCAAACAAAATGTCATCTCGTGGCAGAAAACTGTCTATTTTCTATGGGCACAATTTTTTTTTGTTATCTCCCCGCATTGTCACCACTGTAAAAGTTGTTCATATTGACGAGCCCAACAACGTTTCTAAGACAGTTACTTGGGGTCAATTTACACTCGATAATAAACAATTAAGACTTTGAACTTATAGTATAAAAATTTGCCTATAAGGTGCTACAAATAAACCTAAGTAAAATTACCGCCCACTTACCTAAAACAGCCTCCAAATGCAGATCGTAAGGTAGTTTACCGTTGACATCGGGCCTGTTGCGATTTTCCCGCTTCAGATACCTGTCGTCATACGAATCCTCCACAAGACTCATGTAACCGTCGCCTGTTACTTCGCCGACGAATGATACTGGACAACGCTCGCGGTCGCAGATGTCTGTAACACGTACAATATTTAGATAAAGTCATACCCATAATCCCCTCCAACAAATGATATCTCAATGTGTGCCTTATAAACGACTGATTTGCTTTATGATAGATGGTACATTAGGTTGTGGAGTGACGGCGAATAGAATACACGTGTCACCACCCCAGACCAACGTTTCCCGTCGTGGGGCCCGTAAGAGGCGGCCGAGAGAACTCTCCAGAGAGTAGCGCTCTCTGTGACTTAAACCACAACACCACTACGATAGCCAGCCGGCCTGCCAAGCGTGGCGATTATGGGTTTCTATGTTGTTCAAGTTAGAACTCTTTCGGAGAGGATTTAAACAAGAGGAGGACAATTTAAACAGATCTCTGATAACATATAAAACTGATATTTGACCGATTCATTAATTCTGTGGTCCAGTTGGTCGGATACTTGACTTGTAACCGGGAGGTCGCGGTTCGAGTCCGGCTACTGGACGTGTACCAATGGGACTCCTTTTCAGAGCCTATGTACGCAACGCAACGCTCGTACGGTGAAGGACAACATCGTGATGAAACCTGCACACCACAAGGTGTGTGAACCCTATAACGGCGATGGGCTCACCCCCTGTCACGTTGGGTTAAATGGTGAACCGTGGGCATTTGTTTACTAAGGAAGTGCCTCTGCCTACCCCGCTTTGGGATTAAAAGGCGTGAAGTGTATTATTTCTTTCTTTCATTAATCACTGACTCATTAACGCCCATCTCAAACCCTTCCCAAGCAGTAGTAAGCTGTAATTTTGAACAGGGGATCTTTTTATGATGTTTACATGAGATAAGAATTTTTTTCTTCAAAATTCATCTCCTACGTAGGTAAAAAGGGGGGCAGAAGTTTATGTAAGAAAAACTCATAATTGCTATGTTTCTTCATAACAGAGAAAAAGTTTAAAATTTAACCACACAAACCTTGCAACAGCTGCCTATTATCCTTAGCACACAACAGAGCATCATTCTCCTGGTATTCGGCACCCCAAAGCTCCAGAGTTGTGATGGTCGGGTCTCCCAGTTGGAATTCCTTAGTGAACACCACGGCCCCTTCTGGCTCCACTAACTCCTTCAGGACATTTCCGTTACCGCCGGCGCCTTGGTCGTGAATTGCTGATGGGAATAGAATGTTAAGATCAAAATGTTGTATTCATAAGGTCATCAGTGAATTATTATAGGACTTCGGCAAGTCGAGGTATCCCGAACGGTGCCGATCAATCTACCAATCATCGTAATTATGTAATGACGTTTTAAGACAAACCACTATAAAACTTTTAATTTACTTCAAAATTACGTTTCAGCAAAAGCTAGATAGCGCTATAAAACGAACATAGTCGACGGGTTCTCTTTCTGAAGCACGAAGTCTCATAATAATTCACTACTACTGTACTGTAGTAGTATATAGTGTATCATAATCATAATAATTGATTGCATTCATGAGTACAGTCGGCCAAGAATCTGCTCTACCACCCTAAGGTTGAAACTCATATGAATGTCATTAAACATTAAGGTTCATTGTTCACTTGTCACAATATACCAACTCTCCCTTATTGATGTTTTAGTGACACAGGAAGTGTCATCGAAACTGATAGACCATTTTCTTGGCCGACCGTACAATGGTTCACATAATTATAGGTTCAGTCATGAAACCCTGTAAGGGTACAGCAAAATGGTAAATACTTAAAATTAAAATTAATACTATATTTGTACAAGCAATGAATTGCGTATCATAACATATACGTAATAATAACCTAAAAAAGAACTATAACATTGTATTTTTAATGAACAAGTTCCCAGATAATAGCCCGAGTTTAGAAGCAAAAGCTTCAGTGATATTTATTTATTTATTTAATACTTTATTGCACCAACAGTACAATGGATACTAAAGTATTATCTACCAGTCAACCTCACAACATGGGAGAAACATAGGTGCGGGTCAGTATTTATAAAGTTGTAAGTGAATACAATAATAACTTAAGTAGGTAGTGGGTTGGTAGTGGCCTGCATTAAGTATTACATATAAATATGTCACTGTAGCGGCCAATTTACACTGTTTCATTTTCTTGTCCGTTCAATAACGTCAAGTGTTTCCAATCAAATAATTTTCAATCGCAATTCATTGCTTGTACAAAAAAGTAATGTTATTGTTAACGTATACTTACACTCTACAGGGTTAACTTTAGATTCGAGGCAGCCTCGCACAACTCTGTTGAGACGGTTACCCATTTCGGCGTCACCTGACAAATACATAAGTTTCTATGAAGTAATTGCTTGAGATAACCGAAAGCAGCTGGACAAAGGGCGCTTCAAGTGATTGGTTAAAGTGTTAAAGTTTACGTACATCTTTCTCTGCTGCTTTTGGAAATGCGTGATAATGTGACACCCAGAAACAGGACGAGAGCGACACACTTGTTTCATGCAATTGCCCGCTGACTGCGTTTTGGTGACAACGTCTCAAAATGTAGTCTGGTGGTAACGAACGTGATTTTGAATTTCTGGAGTGTTTTTTTAAAGGGACCCCGTACTGTAGAACTCTAAAAATACTAACTATAAGAACAAGCAAGGTGTACACAATGCTTCGGTGCGCATAAGCTAGCACACGTTAATTCTTTCGGGGGACTTCAGTACAACAAACAAGTGTATAATATGTACTCGGTGAGATCCTTCTCAGCCGCAACTCTCGCCGTAACGATGTCGGCAAATGAGTACAGCCTAACAAAGGTCTTAAGGATACTCGGCTATAAACTATTATTTCTAATCTACTGCTAGAAAAACTACCAATCATGTATCTCGCTCTCTATTAGAACTGTCAATGTGACATTCCTTGGTGTTGTCTACCATGGGATGATACCAGTTCTAAAAGGATATATTGTATGATTTTGAAGTCTACTGTTGCAGAAACTGTTCATTAAAATGTCATTCCAAGGTGGCAGTGAATTAGAAATCATAGTATAGTGCGTAGAGCGGCCACAAAAGCCACTGTAAGGTAAGTAGTGGTGACCTCTCTGCACGGCGCCGAAGTCGAGCGCGTGGTCGCGCTGCGCGTCGCCCTGCACGGCCACGGAGGACGCGGCGCCGCCGCCCACGCCGATCCTGTACACCGGCCCGCCTATCTTCACTAGCAACATGCCTGGGGACGATTAACATCTTATTGATGCACATTCATATATACACTTCACGCCTTTAATCCCAAAGAGGGGTAGGCAGAGGCACTTGCTATAAAGCAAGTACCCTCGGTTCACCAAGCGTATTTAACCCAACGTGACAGGGGGTGAGCCATCGCCGTTATAGGGTTCACACACCTTGTGGTGTGCGGGTTTCATCACGATGTTGTCCTTCACCGTACGAGCGTTGAGTTGCGTACATAGGCTCTGAAAAAGAGTCCCGAATTGAAAATTGAAAATGTTTTCACAGCGGATATACGCCCTTAAAAGGCGTGAAGTGTTTTTATTTTTATTGCAAACACTTTAAAACTGTGCAATTGAACTGTGATTATTTTAAGCTAAATTATGCAAAAGTTTTTTATCTCAAGGTGATAATACACTGAAATGAAAACCTCGGATGCTGTTAAGGAGCATTTTTATTGCAACCGCTGTCAAACTTTCCTCCGTTGTTTTATTTTATTTTTTTAGTGCAGGCGAAACAGGATTAAGGAGAGTTTCTGTCAATAATGGGAAAGAAATTCAAACTCGCTGCTTGTCCGAAAGGCACTGACTACTAGTCGAACTCGGTCGTCAAAAATCACTAACCATAATATTAGTAATGTTTCCTTACCTTCCGCAGGTTTCTTCTTCGATATCATGTCGTGGGGCATGTAGCCAATTCCTCCGCTGAACATGATCGGCTTCACGAACTCCTCACGCACTTTGTCACCGTTCGCAAGCCCATACGACTGTACGAAACCTGCAGCATTCGAAGTTACGTTAAGAACTAAGTATACAACACGATCCGGAAATACCCTTTAAGCCCAAGTCTACTGTCTCTAAAATAGTCATACTCTTGTATATGTACAATTAACCCACTTGTTACTATCGTTGTCTTAAAACAACACCTTTTTCAGACTTTCCAAGATTATGTAGATATTTTTCAGTATTATTCCTATGAAATTTCTCGACGTCAGAAGCATAAGGTCGGATGTGCCATTGTAACAAAATGACACTTCCGACCTTATGCTTCTGACGTCGAGATTTATAGGTATAAATAAATGAACCTCACTACCGAAAATCTCCGTATTTGGCGACAATACTTTGTTCCCGTAAGAAGTGGGTTAAGGTTTAAAAAGATTTTTCTGGATCACGACGCATACTTGCTATATGCTAACTTAGTAACTTTGAATCAGGCTTTTTTTTCGTTTCGGGGCATTGTAAGGTCTATAGGAACAGTAGAAATTCAGCTTAAAAAAGTATTTCTTGATTATCATGTGCATAATTTGTATTCCAAAGAGTTTAGTGGAAATTCTCTCTGTCGGGTTATATTTCTTGCAACATGTCTGTTAAAAAGGCAGATTCATGGTGCCATGATACTTACAATTACAGTATTGGGTCCGAGTTTTATACCCTAGTACAGTCAAGGACAATATTTGCATAGAGTTTAATAGTCTACGTACGAAAACATTTACAACCCAAAAAAAGGCGAAAGTGGTTCATCCACAACTGTACCCGTGCGTAGAAATTTACCAACCTGTAATTACTGGTTCTCCAAACTTGTTGCCATAATCGGATGCCCCATTACTGGCCTGAATGATAATATCCAGAGGGCTCGCGAAGTTTTTCGGGTACTCCCAGGTTTTGTCCTCCCAAGGCATTTCATATCCTGGAATTAATGCATCGTAATACAATAAGAAATAGGCACGTTACAAAATAGAAGATATGGGATCATTCTGAATATGCAGATTTATATAGCATGTTTTATTATTTACAGGCGTTTCATCTTCTGGAATGTATAATAATACTTTACTCATAACTTTACTCAGGATATGTCGATTAGAATGGTTAGAATTTTGGCTTACAAAAAATATTACGAATTACTCACACTTTAAATGAACTGTCACCCATAAAGCATATAAACTACATATTCTTCCGGTGGCAGCCATCTATATCCAAAAGGATGAAGGCAGTTTTAATTTAGTAATTTTCCAATCAATTACTGTTGTATAAAGTACGTTGTCGTAAATTTTACAAATCAATAAGTAGCCTTTTTTTAAACTGTACATTAAAACGATATAAATCTTCGTAAAACAATTACCAGGTATATGCAGATTCCCAACACTATATCCGGCTGTCCCACCAACTGTGTGCCCACCCCTCCCCACTCCCTGGACGTCTCTAATCCGCCCTCCGGTACCGGTAGTCGCCCCACTGAACGGTGCCACCGCGGTGGGCATGTTGTGGGTCTCCGCTGTGAAGATTATGTCAGAATCTGTAACTTCCTTGTCCACTTTCGAAGGTCCCACGACGTTGGACGGACGGAGTTTGCTGTGCTTGAAGCCTTTGATTGCACTGTGAAATTAATTTTGCAATAAAAAAAAGATACTGTTAGTCCGGGTTCTTTTGGCTTGTGGCTATTTGGTATTCAAGCCAATCGAATCTTGTTTTGATTGATAATGTGCCGTATTATCCCAATACAAGCATAAAAAGGCACTTAAGACAAACCAAAAAAATGGAGACTAGTCGGACTGATTATGGTGTTTTTTTTTTATAATATCATCATCATCAGCAGCCCATATTAGTCCACTGCTATAAATATGCCTCTCCATTTTTTAATATAATGGGTACAAACAATTCAAACATGATCAACTATTTTGTCTCATTATTGCCGTCGTCGTATCGAGAGTGAGTTAAGCTACTGTTATAACCGAGGGTCAAGAAACAACGGCTAGAATGCCGAAGTGCGTCGAAAATTCAAGTCTTATAGAACATTCTAATATTCAAGTCGAGGCATATAAACAGCAACAATATGTTCCTGTTACGTTCTGGCGTTTGTAAAATTAACAAGGTGTGAAAGGGACAAATGACGGTATAACTAAACGTAGAAAAGCTCGAACAAAACCTTGCGTTGGTCGTTACGTATTAAAAACAAAGCCCACCCTACCTAGCGGTAAGGTCATGAGTGGCATATGCTTGTTGTACTTAATTAAAAAAATAGTATATTTTGATTGTTTCAAACGATTTCGTTTTCATCTATAATAAAAAAATACACTTCACGCCTTTTAATCACTAAGCGGGGAGGCATCTATAATCTCAAAACAAAATGGTCTTATTACTTCTTATTTCATCCTAATAAATGATATCGAGATCGTTTACATCTAAACGTATTCGCAACTATCAACATCATATTCAGTTCAAGGCTGGAGTGTTACGTAGTTTATCAACTTATAAATTATCCACCACATTATTTAGTTACACTACTAGTTACACACTATTACTTGTGTTTTCATTCAGCTTACGGGTCTAATCGTAAGGAAAAAACTGATAAACTTACTGTGGCTTTTCGTAGGGAGAAATAGGTACAGTCAAAGAGCGCCGTAACACTTTTGGGTTTTTTTAAATAGTCATAAATATTTTCGAACAGTTCTCTAAAAATCCCAAATATTACAAACGCAAAAGTTTGGATGGATGTTGGGACGTTTGTTAGGTACTCTTGTACGCTTAAAATTACTGAACAGACTTCATTGAATCTTTACAATAAAGCAATTTATACGTAGACACTAGGCTGTGGCATATAGGCTTTATTTTACCAAAAGTCCCAAGGAAACGGGATAAACTGCGGTTAACATCGAAGAGGTACCTACATCTAATAAACCAAGATACTTTATAAAAGTCTCTGACAGTCTTAACTGTATAATATAGGTTAATATTATTGTTTACAATATATATTATGACGTACCTGCTGTTATCGCCGAATTTGATGACGTTATTGTCGTTAGACGTTTTCTGCGTGGACGCAACCATGTCTATCAGTGATTCATTTATTTCTTGCCCGTCTAAGACAATTTTACCCTGAAAAAATAAACCAAATAATAATTGACCAGGTACAGTCGGCTCACAAAAGTGGGTTAACGGATTTGTTGACACTTCCTGCGTTTTGATTAATGTTGTCTTTGTAACGAGGAAAAAAATAACTTCCTTGTCCAATGACGATTCATATAGGTATCTAACCTAACCTGTGTCCTAGTTTGTAAGTTAAATTAACTACAAATAACTAGGTAGGTACTTATGAAAAACGTGACTTACAAATAGTTGGTCAGTGTTAAAACTGTGATAGGATTTATCATTTTCATACACCTAATTAATGCATAACCAATATCACAATGCACTGGCAAAATACCGTTAAAATGCATTTGATAAGAATTAATTACAAGTATGTCATACAAGTTTCCACAAACCTTTTCATTTGGTTCAATTACTTACATACATAAATAATAAATTAATTATGCTAAAAAGCAACCAATATTATGTTCATCTCCCTGATCAAAATATACAGAGTGTAAAAGGACCCCGAGCAATGGTCTTAGAAACGTTGTTGGGCTCGTCAATGTGAACAACATTTACTATGGCGACAATGCAGGGAAATGAAAAAAAATCATTACCATACAAAACAGACAATTATTTGCCTCCGGAGATCTAATTTTTTTTTACTAGCCCAACAATGTTTCTAAGACAATTGCTCGGGGTCCTTTTACACGGAGGATGTACCTACTCAAGTTTAGAACACAATATTATGGTCACGTTTTCATAAACCTCTATCAACCGCCACTTACATGCCTACCTACACCTTAACCCCTCGTTCTTGAGTCATCATTCTCTTATATATTTCTAGATTCATCCTCATATGACTGCTATTAACTATCATCGCTCGGCTTAACAATCAGATCGATATCATCATCAGCTTATCCTCATGAAATTGAAGGAACAAATTCGCCATTAATCAAATATTTTTTACATAGATAATCTTACCTTGAAGAACCAATGACGTGAATGTTCACTGTTGCTTTGAGCTAAGTCAAATAACTCCACACTGGTCGGGTCTCTTTTAAGTTTGTTCACAAACAAGTCTAAATAAAACTCCATGTCCCACGAGTCGAAGGCCAGACCTGAAATGATCATATTATGTAATTTAACTATGTGTCCTACTATCTATTATACATACTCTAAAATCAGTCTATATTTTAAAGAGTCAAAATCACATGCTACATATCTTCATTTGTCACGGTCCTAACATACCCCTTTCGCTTCATCTACATTCATACATCTTTCCATACATGATATTCGGTTTCGAGTACTCATGACACCTTGCGTCAAGACATCACCAATCTGGTCGGTTTATGTTCTTCTGGCGACCTCCACTCACCCGACCCCTTACATCACCCATATTATATCTTTCGTTAATCGGCATTCATCCATCCTCTCTATATGCCCAAACCATAGTTTTAAAGATCTAAGATATAAGAGATACCGACAGACAGAAGGAGGTGACTTTATTTTATACTAGATATTGATTAACAACTACTCAAATCTAACCATACCTACCATGCAATGCTGTTATCATCATGGAGTTTTCTTTGAACGTAAAATTCGTAATTACCTACACAGTAACAAAACCTCACTAGTCTCATTTATAGATAAAGATTACGTCAACTATCTAACTTCCCCTTACTTTCTATAAATGACAGTTACTACCCAAATTATCGACCAACATAACAGACGTCTATTGACATAACATTCCTAAACAGTTCAGGGTCAGCTGAATGCGAAACACAAATCAAGTTATTGGCACTTAGCCATTGAAAGGCCTTACTAGGCTATAATAGATGTTATAGGTATACTACCTGTTTAGAAACTAAATTACCACTTTTATAGGTAAGATTGATTGACACTTGAAGACCACAAAAAATACTTACCTAGCTTTTTATTCACTTCTTCCATCGCAGCCATTCCTTCCTTCTGCAAGGGCACTACAAACCATGCCTCCAAGTCTTTAGGTAGACCCTCATTAAAACTGGTTCTGGGCAGATTATCCTTCGTATACAAGCATTGAGTCATCCTATCATGGAGTGGTGCCGCCAAATCCTCGATCTGCTTGGCACTAACATTCTTCGCCTTATGGAAAGTGATACGGTATCTGGTAGAAACCTCAAGGCGTACCACATTGCGTAAGCCAACACTATCGCATATTTGAACTGAGTTACTGGAATCGGCCGTTGAGAAGTTGAACCTGAAATTAAAAATAACTTAATGAATGACGTGGACTTAGTTGTCACTAAATTGTGAGACTGGCCTTCTATGGCCTGTGATTGTGCAATTGGACCTGCAATCGGGAGGTTTGTTTGTGGGTTCGAAAGCGGATGCACTAAGTGTGTACCTACGCTGAAGAAAACATCTTGATGAAACCCGCATACCACAGTAAGTATGTGTGTAGTGTGTACCCTAGAACGGCGATGAGCTTGCCCCTGTCACTTTGGGTAAAATAGTGAACCGTGCATTTGCTTTGTAAATAAAAGTCGTGAAGATAAAAGTACTAGAAACCGGAGATTATGTACGAAAAGATACACCTACGTATGTGTATAAGGCTGAAGGGATATGTCAGGTGTACCAAATGGAATGGATTGTCGTCTCACCCTACGCGAACGACAGGTGTGAAGTATAGATAAGTAGTAGGGAAATGAAAACATTTGGTTAAATTTTACCTTGGTCCAATCTCAATGACAACTTCGTTGGTCTGAACATTCTTGAAGACAGTCTCATTCTTCAGCGAATGCGGCTGCAAAGGAGAGCTGAGCAACCATTTCAATATCTTAACCTGATTAATGTTCAGGTATTCACAACCTTCGGCCAGCTCCACGTGATAACACAGTTCAGTTGACAATTCCTGCACATCACTGTCCACTAATTTCAATTTATTCAGAATCTCTATAGTTTTATGCGCACTAAACGCTTGTGACATAAAAAATCTTATAATACACATTTTTGTGGTTATGCTACCAATGTAACAAAATATAAACTGATTTTAAATTGACTCAAATGGACCTCGGTAAATTGATGTATTACATCAATGCCAAAGGTCACCTTATCAACACAGCAATAACACTGTATCTGTAACAAACAGACAAACATATTATTTAAGTGGTCATACACCAACCTGCTTATGCAACAATACATCATACATGTTTTATGGAGAAAAAAAATACACTTCACGCCTTTAATCCCAAAGAGGGGTAGGCAGAGGCACTTGCTACAGCAAGTACCCACGGTTTAAAACTAAATTGAAGAGAAACTACTAACTCCCCGTGCTTATTTGACATAATAAAATTTATAGGTGCCAGACCAGCCGTACCTCGGCGGTATTAAGTTCTCGTGAGAATTTCGGGATAAATTATACCATATGTATTTCCATACATATGCTATTCCGATGTGTATTTATACACATCGGAATAGCATAATAGCATAGTTAATTGTAAGGTTTCATTAAAATGCGTTTTTCGCGTGTAACAGTATGAAACATCCATCTATCCAAACAAATGATATAGCAGGGTTAGCTGGGTGCTGTGGTGTTCCTCACGTATTATTGTGTTCCCGTTTGAATTTCCGAATAAAATAGAGGCTATGTAGCAACCAACTCGGGAAAGAATAATCGAAATCTGTCTAGCAGTTTAAGTTTTTGTATAAACAGCTGTATGAACAAATTTTTTGTTATAGTAGTTATTAGGAAGTACGAGATGTGTATTTCTTGCAATACACAGCATAATGACAGCACAAAAGATCTAAACTGGCGTATATCTAAATATACAGACCAGATTAGTCATTTCCTAGCCGAAGGTGGCGTGAAAAGTACTGGAAACCGAAGGTCATGTATGAAAAGATGTATGAACGTAGATGAAGCGAAAGGAGTATGTCAGGACCGTGACAAATGGAGATCCGTAGTCTCTGTTTACCCCTCTGGGAGACAGGCGTGAAGTGTATGTATGTATGTATCTAAATATAGACCCTTGACAATCCTGTTTTCCACAAAACATCAGCACTAAAATAGATGGTTACTTTAGTTCAAAACAAAAAGTGCTTTTACAACCGAAGAAATTAATTTAAGTAATGAATTAATGGTATTCAAAAATGTACCTAACAGGTCAATACAGTATAAGGTACCTAATGAACAAGACTCAAAAGGGCATGATTAGGTGGTTTGGACATATGGAGAGAATGGATGAAAGTCGATTGACAAAAGAGATTTATATGGGTGCTGTAATGGGCCGGGTGAGTAGAAGTCGCCCCAGAAGGCATACATCAACCAGATTGGTGATGTCTTGGCGGCAGGTGGCATGAAAAGTACTCGAAACCAGAGATCATGTATGAAAAGATGTATGAATGTAGATTAATTGGTCTAGCCATTCTCAACTTGTTGCCCTTAGCAACACATTACCAATTTATTTTTCTTGTACTATAGAGAAAAATGCATTTACACAGTAAGCTTATTTATCTTTTAGTCTCTGGATGTATCTACAATCATTTGTTCACTATCATTGTAGCATTGCTATGTAGCATTTTGGTATCAATTAGTGACCTTATTCATTCTATTCAACTTGATAAAATTTTAAGTACATTTGTTTGTTGCCGGATCAGCTAGTACCTATTATATATTTTGTTGTGTAAATAAAAAGGTAAAATTATTTATGGGGTGACCGTCACTAAAACATTAGAGTAGTGGATATCTAAAAATTATAACTCTTAAAAATAATAACTCTACCTCAAACTCAAAACTCAAACCCATCATGTTGTTGATATGGTAACTTTTAATTTTAATTGTTGTCCAGTGTTGATAGGTTAACTCACTTATTACTGAATCTAAGCTTATAAATTTATTGTTTCAACTTTATCACTAGACAGTAGAGTTCAAAATCAATGAGTTTTATAAACATTGATGTAAATGAATTAATGGGATTTTAATTTTAATTTAATTTGGTTGAAAAGTTAAATATCTACAAACATGTGTAACACATTAGTTATTTAGTTTTTAAATGTATATTTTATGATAATGTTAATATTGCTGTACTTCACAGTTTTATGATTGTTCCCCATTGTCAAAACCTTATAATTTGTTGTGTAAAGCAGAAAATTATTGAGTATAATCAGGATCATTAGGTACAATCCCTAAATATAGTAAATGGTCGGTAGTAATGGTAAATATTGAAAATTTGCCATTATATGTGTGCCAATACAATGTGAAATAATTCAAAATTTTACTGTCTTCACACAGGCTGTAATAATTTTTCCATTATCAGATTCATCTCACATAAAGTCTTAACATTAGGCATGTCAACTATAGACTACATAGTCTGATTATAAAAGTGTTGTGACTAAGTTGAAGTTAACAAAGTTAACTATGCAAAATAACTAGGGGAAATCGATTTCACTTATGGGAATTCCACTAGCGTTGTATTATATGTAGGTTATTACTTCACTTTGGGGTTTCTACCCATTACTTTTACTTGCATTTAAAAAGTAGTACCTAACCAACCTATACCATTTTTCACGGCTGAAGAGCTGAGCACGCAATTTTGCACACTTACATATTATAATTTAGCAATAATTTTGTAGTCTTTGACTGATTAATGTTAAGTTATGTAGGTTGAATATTTAAGAGCTATTGAAAATAATGTACAGGTAAGTACGTATGCAATTATGAAGTATCGTTCTGAACAGCAATTGTACCTACTCATACTATTATTTATGGAGCTCTATCTAAACGTGTACTTAGGTCTCAACTTGAGTTTCGAGATGAAAACCGCTTAGCTAAGCGAAAACACTTGAATCGTGAATGAATTGCATCCAGTGAAAAATCGGTAAATATCTGATTATTCTCTTACTTACCGAAAAGTATTTTCGTTAAATATTTTATACTTTTAAGCACGCACAGTAAAATAAACAACAAAAACAAACAACGTGTTTTGAAACTTCCGAAAACTTTTGATTGATAGGTAGAATGGCGGTAGTCAGTACACATACGTCAGTTATTATGAATGAGTTGGTTTTCTGAATGAAGAT